>PVJS01049624.1:0-14612 GCA_004027185.1 Glis glis | reverse complement strand
GATCCTCCGGTCTCCGCCTCCCAAAGTACTGGGATTACAAGCGTGCGCCACCACGTCCGGCTATCTTAATCTTAATAACAATGTAAAATGCCTATGAAGTTGATATGGGAGAACATATTGGCATTTTTAACATTTTTATTGGTGCATTGTAATTAATACATTATAATGAGATTCAAAGTGATACAAGCATACATGCACATATCACTTGATATATTTCACTTTGCATTTTGAAGTCAATATAAATGATGAACATTTAAGTCCCACAAATATGTTGATAACTGATATATTCTATATACAATTATGTATATTTTTGTAAAATCTGTTCAGGATATCCACTGTTTAGTTTGCTTTCTGTTGCCAATAATATAGTGTAAAATACTGTTGCCAATATTCTGTTGCCAATAATAGTGACATAAAACAGGAATATTTATTATTTCACACTTTGATGGGTCAGAAATACAGGTGTGGTTCAACTTAGTATTCTGTATACACCCTTGCATAAGACTGCAATCAAATTGCTAGCCAGAGCAATTGTCTCATCTGAAAGTGAAACTGGGAAAAGGATCAATTACTAAGTTCATTCACATGATTGTTGGTAGAATGCAGTTCCTTGAGGGTTGTTGGACTGACAAGTTTCCTTCTCACATTGCCATCTTGATTAGGCCAACCTTATGAGCAAAGTCAGAGAAGAAGAGAATACCAGTAAGAAAAAACTATAGTCTTGTCTAACCCAATTTTGGGATTTGACATCTAATCACTTTTACTGATTCTGTTTATTAAATGCAAACCAATTATCCTAGTTCTTGGGAGAGTGAGATAGGATGGCAGTTTCAAGGCCAGCCTCGGCAACTTAACCAGACCTGTTTCAATAAACAAACAAACAAACAAAAACAAACAAACAGGGCTGGGAGTATAGCTCAAAGCTTAAATGTCCCTGTGTTCAGTTCCCAGTATCCCTCCAAAATACAAATCACTAAGTCTAGTCCACATGCAATTGGAGGTGATTATACAAGGGTGTGAATAATTAGAAACAGGAATCATTGGAAGTCACATTAGAGGGGTGCTTAATATAGTAGTTGCTTTTTTAAAAATAATATGAATATATGGCAGACATGATGATAAAATGTGGAAGAACCAGGTTATACATGTAAGTTGTCAGGCTCTCAGGGAAATATATATTTTATTCAGTGTTACTCAAATATACATAAGTTTAAATATTAAAGGAGTAGATAGCATTACAAGGAAAACATTTTCAATTACATATTGGAGATTCTGGTCAAGGCAAAATTGAATATTTTATTTGTAGGATTTCTCAAAAAATTTGAATTTAACATGCTAGTAGTCATTTTGTGTCCTCAGTATTTGGGTTATAGTATCCAGTTTTTCCTAGGTACTCTGATCAAATGATTAGTATTAAACATAATTTTGGAAAACATCTTTATACTATGCTGCATCCTGTAATGAGGTTAAAGGGTAGATTGTACTGGTAAAAATAGAATAAGGTTATATAGTTTGTTTTCCCTCCCTCCCTCCCTCCCTTCCTTCCTTCCTTCCTTCCTTCCTTCCTTCCTTCCTTTCTTCCTTCCTTCCTTCCTTTCTTTTTTGGAGTACTGGAGTTTGAACCAAGGAGCATTCTATCTCTGAGCTACATTCCTAGCCCTATTTTATTTATTTTTTTTTAATTTTGAAACAGTATTCCTATGTTACGAGTGGCCTCCCTAAGTTGCTAAGACTGGCCACAAATCTGGGATCCTCCTGTCTCATCCTCTCAAGTACTGGGATTACAAGTGTGGGCCACCATGCATGGTGGTAATTTGATTTCAAATTGCTGGGTATTTAAACATCAGAAGCAGTGACAATGGAGATGACATAATCATAGGAAAATCTTCCTGAAGATCCTGGTCTTCCCTTTTTTTTCTCTCTCTCTTTTGCCATCCTCATAAGATACATGGACTTGTTCTAAATACTACTTTTTAAAATGTCAATACTGTTTGTTTCTTTTAATTATGATAATGTCTAGATGTTGTCTGAATGTTGAAAACAGTTTTTTCTTTGCAGTTATCAGAATCAGGACAATAGACACAATAAATTAAACCTTAAATCTACCCTCTGAATATGCATGTGAACCCCAGAACATTTATTTATTTATTTACTTATTTACTTATTTTTGTGTTACTGGGGATTGAATGCAGGGGTGTTATACTTCCAAGCTACACCCCAAGTCCTATTTTTTATTCTTTATTTTGAAACAGGGTCTCGCTAAGTTGCTGAGGGCTTCCCTAAGTAGCTGAGGCTGGCCGTGAACCTATGATCCTCCTGTCTCAGCTTCCCAAGTACTGGGATTACAAGCATGCGCCACCACGCCCGGCTACCCCAAAACATTTAAATGAGCACATTGACAAAAAACTTAGCATCATTGAAACATTTCTATCTGATAAAAAGAACATGTCTGTTCATATTGGTTATTTATTATTTCCAGTAAAACTTTATGAATGCACAAAAATAAAACAATTTCCAGCAAAGTCTGAACTAGGAAAGGGAAACAAATGAGCTTCTAATTATTCATGAATTTTCTGAACTATTATGATAGGGTTGTTCTCTCTCTGAATGCTCTTATTATTCGGGCACAGGGGCTCAGGTTCTGATTCTCAGATAACAGTCACAGCTGCTCCATCTGAGAAAATGCTGGGGATTCAATGAGGGGCATTTTGTGTTCACTGGCTACCATTTTTCTTTAAAAATATAATGTGAACCTAAACTCACTTTCAAGTATTATCCGTTGTGTGGAAAGGTCATGTAACATGAAATCTATTCTATTAAATATTTTAACTGTATAAGACAATATTTTAACAATAGGTACAAGGTTATAGAGCAGATCTCTAGAGCTTATTCATCTTGCTTGACTGAAACTTTCTGCACACTGATTAACATGTCTCCATTTATAACTTTCCCAGTCCCTGGAAAACAACATCTACTCTCTGCTTCTATGAGTTTCATTAATTTAGGCATTAACTAAAACTGGGATCATGCAATATTGTCTTTTCTGTGACTAGCATATTTCCCTTAGCATAATGCACTTAAGGTTGTCTATGGTGTCTCATATTGAAGAATTTACTTCATCACTAAGGCTAAAAATAATTTCATTAAACATATTTAAACATATAACCCATATTTTCCCTCTCATCTCTTCATGAATGTTAAGTTTATTTCCACATCCTGACTGTTGTAAATAATACTAAAATAAATATGGAAGTGCAGGTATCTCTTCCAGATAGTATAGATACCAAGAAATAATATTGCTGGGTCATATAGTAGTTCTATTTTTAATTTTCCGTGGAATTTCCATGCCATTTTTTTCACAGCAGGTATACTATTCTAAAAACTAACCAGTAGTACATATGTGTTCCAATTCTCCTTGTCCTTGCCAATATTTATCTCCCCATTTTGTTTATTCCTTTTTATTTTTTGAAAATAGCCATTCTAACAGATGTGAAATGATATCTAATTATGGCTTTAATTTTATATTCCTTATGATTAGTGATGTTAGAAATCTTAATATACCTTTGGGCCATTCATATATATTCTTTGGAGGAATATCTATTCATGTCCTTTGTTCATTTTCTAATTGGGTTACTAGTATTTTTAGTATTGAGTTGTTTGAATTTATTTATTTTGTATATTAATTTCTTATCAAGCATATGGCTTACAAATATTTTCTCCCCTTCCATAGGCTGTCTTTTCACTCTGTTAATTATTCCCTTTGTTATACAAAGCTCTTCAGTTTGATGTAGTTTCACTTGTCTATGTTTGTTTTTGTTGTCATATCAAAGAAATCATTTCCAAGACCAATATGAGTTTTTTCTCTATCTTTTATCTAGGGTTGTTAACAGTTTCTGGTGTTATATTTAAATCTATTTTATGCCTGAAGTGATTGAGGTATAATTGACAATATTTACATACTTAAGGTATAATATGTGCTATTTTGATGCATGTATACATTGAAAAATAATCACCATATTGAAGACAATATATCAATCACCTCACATTAGCAATTTTGTGGTTAGAATACTTAAGATCTAACCTGATAGCAAATTTCAAGTATACAATACAATATTTTCTACTATAGTCACCATGCTGTACATTAGATATGCACAATTTATTCATCTTATATAACTGAAGCCTTGTACACTTTGACCAACATCTACCCATTTACTTATCAGTCACCATTTCACTCTCTACTTCTATGACTTTAGCTACTTTAGATTCCATGTATCAAAGAAGTCATGTGTATTTGCCTTTCTGTGTTTGGTTCATTTCTCTTAACATAATGTCCTCTAGGTTATTTCATGACTTGCGAATGGTGCAGTCTTATTTTATAGGGCTCATTAATATTTTCTTTACCTATTCATCTTTCTATGGGCATTTATGTTGTTTCAATCTTTGAGCTATTGTGAATAATGCTGCAGTGAGCATGGTAGTGCAGATACCTCTTTGAGGTCCTGATTAAATTCCTTTATATCTATACCAAGAAATGGAAATGATAGATCATAACCTAATTCTATTTTAAAATTTTTTGAGGAATCTTTACTTTATGTCCCATAGTGACCATACCAATTTACCTTTCCACCCACTGTGTGCAAGTGTTCCCTTTTCTTTACATGTTTTTCATCGATACTTGTTTTCTTTCATTTCTGGGGGGAGAACATTGTTTTTTAATAGTCATCCTAATGGCTATGAAGTGATAGCTCATTGTGGTTTTGGTTTCATTTCTCTGATGACTAGTGAAATTGAGGAACTATACATATAGATGTTGATAATTTGTATGTATTCTTTGGAGAACTGACTACTCATGTCTTTGACCATTTATAAATAAGATTATTATTATTATTATTATTATTATATTGTATTCCATAGATATGAGTATTTTGTATACTTTAGACCTTAATTCCTGATCAAATATATTGCTTTCTAATATTTATTTCCATTCAATGGGTTGCCTTTTCATTTTATTTATTTTACTATTCCACAAGCTTTTTATTTTTACATAATCTTTTTTCCTTTTTTTTGCGGTACCGGGGATTGAACGCAGGGGCGTTCTACCTCCGCGCTATGCCTCCTGCCCTATTTTTTATACTTTATTTTGAAACCAGGTCTCATGAAGTTGCAGAGGGCCTCACTAAGGAGAGAGAGAGAGAGAGACAGAGAGAGACAGAGAGAGAGAGAGAGAGAGAGAGCTGAGGCTGGCCGCAAACCCGGATCCTCCGGTCTCCACCTCCCAAAGTACTGGGATTACAAGCGTGCACCACCATGCCCGGCCTTTACATAATCTTACTTGCCTATTTTTGCTTCTATTTCCTGTGTTTCTGAGGTAGTGTCCAGATACAGCATTGCCATGTCCAATGTAGAAGAACATTTTCTCTGTTTTATTGTAGGAATTTCACTGTTTCGGGTCTTGCATTTAAGTCTAAATCATTTTGAGTTGATTTCTATACTCTTTAATAATTTGTAAGAACTTGGAAAACAATTATATTAATTCTTTTTTTTTATTTTTTTGCGGTACCGGGGATTGAACGCAAGGGCGTTCTACCTCCGCGCTATGCCCCCGGCCCTATTTTTTATACTTCATTTTGAAACCGGGTCTCACGAAGTTGCGGAGGGCCTCACTAAGGAGAGAGAGAGAGAGAGAGAGACAGGGAGAGAGAGAGAGAGAGAGAGAGCTGAGGCTGGCCGCGAACCCGGATCCTCTGGTCTCCGCCTCCCAAAGTACTGGGATACAAGCGTGCGCCACCACGCCCCGCTCTTTTTCATATTTTTTCTGTCTGGCGAAATTTTCATTCTGCTCATGCATTCCTCCTCTGACCTCATTGAGCATCTTTTTGACAGTTATTTAAAATGCTCTTCAGGTAAATTATATATATCCATTTCCTCATTTTTGGTTTCTGGATACTTATTTTGTTCTTTTGTGAAACAATTCCTTTTTTTTTATCTTCCTTGACTTTTTGTACAAGATTTTCTTTGGAAATTTGAAAATACAGCCACCTCTCCCAGTTTTTTTAAAAAAATAGCCTAATTAAGGACAATGTTCAACAATCAGCTGTACCAAAGATTCTGGATTCCTTTCAATCCAATCTCTATTTTTTTTTAGTAGCCCTCAAGTGACTAGTGTACGTGGGTTTGATCACCATTCAAACAGTAAAGCTAAAGCTAGTCTCCTCAGCTGTTGTCAGAAAATCTGGATCATTGGAAGCCTTATACAATTCTATCCATTTCCAGGGAACAGTTGGGAGCTGGTATTTTTCATCGGCTGGCTCTGTGCTGAGTATAAATTAGAGGCTATGACAACTGCTATATCAAATTTCAATCTCTTTTCTGACTGGCCTCCAAGGCAGCAAGAATATGCTTTTTATACTGTGAATCCATTAATATACCTTGTATATTTATAGTTGATACATTTGTCTTTTGACTTTAACATTATATTTGAATATGATTTACAATTTTATAATATTATCATATTCTGTATTTTTCTAAATTTTTACACTTACTAGAAAGTTTTATGCTGGATCTTCTTGCTCCAAGACAGGCAAGATGGAAACCACCCGTTTGGACATATCCAAAAAAAGTTGGGGCACTGAACCATGCAGTCCAATAGTTTTCTTCCCCATGGAGAAGCTGAGTGCCTTTTTTTCTTAATATGCTTACTCCGTGCTAAAATGGGAAGATGAACTATTGTCCTTGCCACCACTAATTATTCAAATGTTTTTTGTGTGTCTTCCTTCCAATCAGGGGGTGTAAATAAATTGAAATTTGGTCATTTGTTTCCTTATTAAAAATGAACCTGCATTTCTCTTCTGCATTGTTCTTAGCAAAGGACAGGAAATGCCCTTTCCCCCTCTATGTTCTTTTCTTATTCTCATTATTTTAATTAGGTCATTTTGCTTCTCTGTTGATTGATTAACTCGGCGTTAATGTCATCAATACCTTTGAAATTTACCAAATTATATCTTTTAAAAATAGGTTTACTTAATATACAGTTCCCTGATAAAAGCCCAAGTACATTTAAGTGTTATCTAATATCCATTTACAAGTCTCATGTGACTTTCTCTTGTCACTCTATTTCTGAATGAGTGTATCGGGTGTGAGTCCATTAGCCAGTAATGCTAAAGGCAATTTTGAATAAGGATGTTAAGTTGATAAGTGGCTATGCCTAATGATTTGTGACAACCAAACACATTCAGCCCCTGTTTTTACTTAATAGGTAACATATCATTATAGGAAAGATATAATTTTATAGCCAAACCACCTGTAAATGTTTTAACTTTTAGAATTTGTCAAACTAGAAAATCCAAAAAAATTCTAATTACATAATTATATTTTCTAATATTACTAATGATGCGTCCTAATTAATACCACTAAGTATATCATTGTGCATCTTATAATTATTACATGGTTTTCATACACAACAGAAACCAATTTTGAAATATGGAATAGGATATTTTATAACTTATTTTGAAGTTTTTGTTAAAGATTGAACTCAATACACTGGAGGAATATAAGATCTGCAAAATATTATTTTATTAATATAAAGAGCAAGGATAATTATAGGGTATTTTTTAATATGTCATTACTGAAAATCTTAGTTACATTAATGAGTTGCCTAAATATCTCAGCAGGCATATTCCATAGTATTTTGAACTTAAGTCGAATGTTTTAATCCAAATCAATTCTGGGATCACCAACTTGGCATCATCAAAATATCTAGGAAAAGCCGGGCATGGTGGCGCACGCTTGTAATCTCAGTACTTGGAAGGCAGAGACCGGAGAATCCGGGTTCATGGCCAGCCTCAGCTACTTAGTGAGGCCCTTCACAACTTCGTGAGACCGAGTTTCAAAATAAAGGATAAAAAATAGGGCTGGGGGCGTAGCTCGGAGGTAGAATGCCCCTGGGTTCAATCCCCTGTACCGCAAAAAAAAAAAAAAAAAAAAAAAAAAAAAAAAAAAAAAAAAATATATATATATATATATATATATATCTAGGAAAAAAGAATATCTTGATCTTTAATAGGGCAATTTGAAAAACAAAGAGGTATTTTTTAAAGGAAAACTTTAAGCAGAGGCTGCATGATTCTGTGATATTTTGTAGTTGTTTTGTATTGAGACTGAAGTAATACTATGACTTAAGATTCTCTAAGTCAGAGAAGTAATAGTTATAGTAAACAACCAACAATATATTTCCTTTTTAAATATATTAAAGCACTATTTTAAGCTAAAAACCCTGCTTGGGTAAATGTTTAAGATCAAATAATCAATTAGCCTGCAATGTCAAATCAATATTAATATCCAGAAATAATAAAAATAAGTAAATATTAAGGGTAATATATGTTAAAATGAATAGGAGATTAACAAGAGTTTACATGAACTATGTACATTGTCTTAGTCACAACAGTATTACTGTTTTTAAAATATATGTATAAAATCCTTAGTTAATGTGTTAGAAAATCAAATTCTTTCAAGAGCAAGTACCTTTCATTGCCTTAAATTTTTTGAAGCTGTCTTAAAATAGTCAAGTTGTCAAAAAGTGATAATAATGTAAATGAGTATTGTCTACATAAATGAAAATTAGTTATGCTGGTGGAATATTTTGTTATTGATCCATTTGACATTTATTTACAAAATCATTTCAGAATTCATTATCTTGCTATTTTTGTGTTGTACATTTAATTCTTAGAGCCAATTGTAACATTTTAGTTGTTCCCTCATTATTGGTAAATGAAGTAACATATTCTCACATATTAACATTATGTTTTTATAAAAGGCTTGATTTTTGTCTCTCTTAAAATTATTCTTTAATACTTTTGGAGGCTATCTGCAATGATTCTCAGTAGGTTCACACGTTAGAGGCTGACAAACTATGTTTACGGAGAAATGTATTTAATTGGTGGCTAAAACACAGTCATATCATTTGTTGACTATCTGTTTTGTTCTGCAAATAAAATAGAACTATAAATCTGTTGACTCTCTTGTTGCTTCAATTATTTTTATCTCTCTACTCATTCATTTTACTTTAATTTTGGTGAATTTATAGTTAATACGTTATTTCCCATTGGTGGTAACAATGAATGAGAATTTAGTTCTATGGTATGAATATTTGGTGATCTCTGCAAAAGTAATAGTAACTACAGAAATTTGTATTCTGATGGATGATAAAAATACAGATAGCAGTTTTCATAGTTTCTTTAATTTCAAATAAGGTAATAATTGTGTGCCTACTGAGAAAAAGAATCTCTTTTTTATCTGTATCAATGAGTTTATTATTTTTTCTATTAACCTTCTGCTAAAATTGTGGAAATTATGTTAGAAGGCAACTGTTTATATTCTTATGGATCTCTTATTCAAAAAGACCATTACATATGATTATCAAATGTTTTTTATTTTTTAGATTATATTAATATATTTGATTATTACAGAAGCTAAATCAAGTTTTTTTAAGAATTCAAGTTCACAAAATTAAGATAAATCTTTGGTAAATAAAGCTATTTATTGGTTTTAATGTCATAGATATAAAAATACCTCTTTTATTCCACTATTTCCCCTAAACTGATACAGGTTTATTACTCAAGAATTCCTAACCCCTGAACCTTGTAATTTGGAGATCAGGCTTTAAACACATGAGTATTTGGGGGGCAGTATTTTAGCTCCAAACCATAACAAGAAGGGAATACTGGGAATCTGTCTCCTTTTCTTTCTTTCTCTTTGCTTTCTGGCCAATAAGATAAACGTGTGTGTGTGTATGTGTGTGTGTGTGATACTGGGGATTTAACCCAGAGGCATTCTACCTCAGAGCTACACTCCTAACCTTTTAATATTTTTTTTAAACAGGGTCTCACTAGGTTGCTGAGACTCTTGCAAAGTTGCTGAGGCTGGTTTCGAATGTGTGATCCTCCTGTCTCAGCCTCGCAAGTAATTGAATTACAGACATGCTCCATCACACCCAGCAAGGTAAGGATCTTTGCTCCATTATCCTTCACCACAGGCCAAACCTGTTAGGGCCAAGTGACCATGGACTGACTTCCCTGAAACTATGATTCAAAATAAATTTGTTCCTATAAAGTTGATTATCTCAGGTATTTTATCACATCAATGAAAATATCACTAAAATATGCCCTTCTTCCATCTTGTTTTTATTTTGTATTTTCTTTTTGAATCCAGAAGTGACTGGATTATGACTGCTTACATTGGCACATTGGCAAGGGCATATCTTCTTTGTCATATAAATGCTAATCTCTTTCAGAAGGACCTTCAGAGATATGCCAAACAATACGTCATACCCACCTTAAACTCTGATGTGATGGTTCATAGCCTTTATCCAGGGAAGAATGTTTTCCATAAGAATATAGAGCTCCAAGATGGCTTTGGTGGTACATGCTGGTAATCCCAATACTTAGGAGGCCGAGAGAGGAGGATTGAAGTTTTGAGGCCAGCCTCAGCAACTTAACGAAACCCTCAACAACTTAAAAAGCCCTCTTTAAAAATAAAAAAATAAAAAGTATAAAAAGACAAGACTACCCCCAAAATATAAGTTATCATTCATATGAAATTTTAGACTAGAGAAATAAAAATGCTTATTTTCTAGGATTGCAGATTCACGGCCAGCCTCAGCAACTTAGTGAATCCCTCCTTAATTTAGTGGAATCCTGTTTCAAAATAAAATAAAAAAATAGGGTTGGGGTGTAGATCAGAGATAGACTGCTTCTGGGTTCAATCCTCAGTACCTGCCTAAAAATGAAAAAAAGTCACTGCAAATTTAAAAAGAAAAAGATTAGGAGTATAGCTCAGAAGTTGAACACGCCTGGATTCAATCCCCAGGAAAAAAACAAAAAAAATGTGGAGCTTCAAAATAGTTCCCAAAGGAATTAATTTCATCTGCAAAAAAGTGTGAGAAAGGTCAAGCCTAAGGGCGTTATTGTGAACAATGAAGATTCGATGAAGAGGAGATTGGTAGCTCTATGGTGTATCAAACTAAAAAATGTGCCACCTAGTTTACCACAGAGAACAAGAGAAAGAATCTACTGATGGGAGGTGAATAGATAAATCCAGCCTGAATTAGATATATTAAACAAGCAATCTGAGTAATTTTCTAGAAAGTCATTTCTTATTTATAGTTATCAAATTTATATTTATATTTATCATATTTTTAATCAGATGGTCTGTCCTCTTCCTTCAATTGTATGCCTTTATTTTATGGTTTTTGAGATCCTGTTCTCTGCAAAAGACCTTGCAAGGGCTTCCTATCTCTTTTGATCCATTTCTGAAGATTCAAGTAGAATAAAAAATAAGGTGGATACTCAACAGTAAAGGGCAAAAGTTTATGTAATTCATTTAAAAATCTTAAAATTTTGTGATTTATGCTAATTCTTAAACATGATGTATTTATATAAAATGCCTTAATCTATAAAAATATTTTTATTCCTTTGGCATAGAACTCTTCCAGATAAAGGGTCTGGATAAAAATAAAAGAGGTTTTTTTTTTTCAGTACTGGGGATTGAACCCAGGGGCATTCTACCTCCGAGCTACACCTCCAGCCCTATTTTTTATTCTTTATTTTGAAACAGGGTCTCACTAAGTAGCTGAGGCTGGTCGCGAACCTGTGATCCTCCTGTCTCAGCCTCCCAAGTACTGGGATTACAAGTGCGCACCACCATGCTTGGCTAAGAGGGATTTTTTTAAAAAAGTAAAACTATTGCTAAGTAGAACATATTGTTAACAACAAGAACCATAATAACAACAACAGGAAACAGAAGGGACTTCAGGTAATTGAGAAAAGATACCAGTAGAATAGTGGAAGGGGGTTTGGAGGAGGGGAAAAAGGAAACAGTTTAAATAATGCTATGTTCATATATGAAGTTATCATACCAATCTCAATATGGATGGGGAGGAAGGAGTGGGTTAGGATCTGTAGGGAAACAACAAATTCTATTTGCATGTATGTTTCTATCACTCTGAACCTCATTATGATGTATAATTAAAATGTATCAATAAAAGTATATTTTAAAAAATTCCTCTGACTACATTTAAGAGAGAGAAAAAATAACACCACCCTATAAAACATGCCAGGCTTCTGAAAGTACTCAGGCTTCAGACATATTGCTGAGGCTGTGACATTGATATGACACCTGACAGCAATAAATACATGATAGTATAGACTGGCTTTGGCGCCTACATTTTTATGCAAAACTCCTTCAAACATTGTCCACACTTGTGAGACTGACAAAGTGATATTATAGATAAACAAATCTGTTTGGAGATAGCCATGATAATGTTGTGAGTAGGAAAAAAATTTCCAAGACAAAGAATAGAAGTATAGACATCTTTTATTAAAAGGAAAGCATTTGCATTAGTGTTGGGGTGACAGGTCATGAAAGAAATTGCCAGGCTGCCCCCTGAGGGAGAATGACAAGCCTTGGGAAGAGCCACAAGTCTGCTCCCAAAGACAGCAGCAAGGGTACCCTCTTTATAGCAGTTTTCTGAAACCTGGGTCAGTGGGACAGTCAGGGTGAAGAGCTAAAAGTGCAAAAGTACTGAGCAAGATTGGAAAAAAAAATGTGTCTTCAGGATTTTCTCCTACTCCTCTTATAAGTAAGCTTCAGAAAAGTACCTCAACCAAGGAATTGTACCATAGATTGAGGATATTTCTTAAGGTTACTTAAACACAAGCACTGCAATACCATGTCACATGATCTGATGGTTGAGATGGCTAATAACAGATTAACAGAAAGTAGTATATACAGCTTGCATACTCTGTACAAAAGGATGATTCATGTCCCTGGCTGGACAGAGAGGCATGACATGAAATTCCATCATGCTATTCAAAATGACACACAATTTAAAACTTATGAATTGTTTGCTTATGGAATTATCCTTTTGTTATTTTTGGACCAAGGTTGACAATGGTAATTGACACTATGGTAAGTGAAATCACAGATAACTGTGTATGTGTGTGGGGAAACTAGTGTAAAACATTTCTGTGTATTTCTATTCCCACAGTGATAGAATCAGAAATTCTCATCTTGCTTTGATTAAATGTTAAATGTATATACTTAAAATGTTTAGGGAGATTGCAATGTTAGAATCCATTTAGAGTTTAAGACCTCCTCACCCACATTGGTAGGGTCTAGAAAACATATCTTTCACCAATATGTCAAGGAATATATTTGTGAGGTGAGCTCCTTAATCTTTGAAGAGCTCTGTGATTATTTTTCCCTGTAGATCAGACCTTACAGTGAGAAGTTAAACCATCCATTGGTACACCTAAAAGCAAGAAGAATAATTAGGTTCTAAGCAAGGGGACAAGCGGCAGCATTCAACTCCCAAAGGCAAAAAGGTCATCATTACTATAATTGGCAATAATGTCAAAGCAGCAATTGGAAGAATCTGGTTAATGCAGACCTATGGTGTTGGGTAGTTAACTGTGGAGATCCCAGAAGTGAAATAGATAGGTAGCCTACTAAATTCATGATTGAGCATTATAAGCAGTAAGTTCCCAGTGCAAGAAAACAAAACTCTAACTTAAATCATAAAACAGAGAGTCAAAGCCCACTAATCAATTCCCAAACTTGAACCTGTTTTCATATCAAAAACACTTTGAGAAAAGGGAACAATAGGTCCTCTTGGGAAAGAGACCTGGTATATTACAAATTTTTCTAACGTTAAACTTCCTCTCATCATTTACAAAGAGACACATGGCCTTTCCCTGGCATAACTTTGCACTGGGAAAATAAAAATAATCAAATTTTCAGGAACTACTAGAAACTCGCTCTGAACTGACATTGATTTCAGGGGCTACAAAACATCACTGTGGCTCTCCAGTCAGAGTAGGTATACATGAAAATCAGAAAACCAATGCAGTTTTACCTCGGGTCTGTCTCACGGTTTGTCCAGAGAATATTGGAATGTAAACTGTTTGAATTGCAGTTACAGAATGCATAACTGAAATATACATTCTTATCAACTGGCAGGATCTCCATATTGGCTATATGACTTTTGCAGTAAAAGCCATTTTGATGGCAAAGGTGAAATGAAAGTCTTTTGAATTGTCACTACCTGGGAAAATAGTAAATCAAAACAAATATGATTCCTAGAAGAATTTCAGAGGATATTTCCAACATTAAGAACATGAAGGATGGAGGAGTGATGATTCCCTTTAAAAAGGCCAAAGAAGATACGTTATGGTGTTGGTTGGGGTGATTAGTACAGACTATAAATGGAGAAATAGTATTGCCACTCCTCACTACTACAGGCAAGAAAAATAAGCCTGGGATACAGAGAATTCCTTAGGGCATATTTTACTATTACCTTGCTTCATTATTTAGCTTTTCATCAATGTAACCAAAACACCTGACATAAACAACTTAAAGAAGAAAATATTTATTTTGGCTCAGGGTCTCAGAGGTTTCAGCCCATGCTGTCTGGCTCCATTGCTTTGATCCTGAGGTGAGGAAGAACATCGTGGCAGAGGAAGCTGGTCAACTCATGGCAGCAAGACAGCCACGAAGCAGACTGACAGAGAGAGGGGGAGGAAGAGAGAGAGAGGCCAGAGATAAGATGTCGTCCTGAT
>PVJS01049623.1:0-14604 GCA_004027185.1 Glis glis | reverse complement strand
GCCCTATTTTTTATACTTTATTTTGAAACCGGGTCTCATGAAGTTGCGGAGGGCCTCACTAAGGAGAGAGAGAGAGAAAGAGAGAGACAGGGAGAGAGGGAGAGAGAGAGAGAGAGCTGAGGTTGGCCGTGAACCTGGATCCTCCGGTCTCCGCCTCCCAAAGTACTGGGATTACAAGCGTGCGCCACCACGCCCGGCAGACTTGTTTTAAAATAAAGAAGCCGGGTGTGGTGGTGCACACTTGTAATCCCAGTACTTGGGATGCTGAGAGGTTCGCCTCCAGCCTCAGCTACTTAGTAAGGCCCTCCACAACTTAGTGAGACTCTGTTTCAAAAAATAAAGAATAAAAATTAGGGCTGGGGGTGTAGCTCAGAGGTAGAATGACCCTGGGTTCAATCCCCAGTACCGCATAAATAAATAATAAATAGATAGATAGATAGATAGATGATAGATAGATAAACAAATAATAAAATAGGTCTGTGGGTGTAGCTCAGAGGTAGAATGCCCCTGTTTTTAATCTCTGGTAACAAAACAAAGCACAAAGTGACAATGATTTTGTTAAAACTCCACATATGTATATGGTATACATTGAAAAGCATAAAATAGGAATTTGGTCTTAAAACATCTACCACCTCTCTCCTCACAAACTCTTAGGCTTTAATTACATGTTTGAGTTCAGGTAAGATAGATGTGTGCATGTGTGCTTGTATTCTTGTAAAATATTTTGAGATGGTATTTACATAATATTTTGACTTATGATTAAGAAATATATAAAAAGCTAAGAGACTATTTGCATGTATATAGTGTGTATAAATGGGAAAAATTATCCCTATCTTAAAGAATTTGTCTTAAAGTCTTAAAGAATTTGCAAGAGCATCATTTAAATAAACAACTTAGAGCTTAATTAGGACACAACATCTAGTATATAGGCCTGACTGTAAGAACATTTTATATAATCTTTTTAAAGAAATAACAAGGTGAAACATGATTTGGGGGATGGTATTGTAAGGATCAATTGTGGACAGAAATGGGGCAGTAGCAAAGCTCAGGGGACCAATGTTAATTTACTTTGGGATGTAGCCTACAAACTAATTAGTCCAGATAGGAAAATCTTAATGTCGTGCTATTTTTTTCTTTGAAAACCATAGAAACAAAAACATTTGCCGTAATTTTAAAGATCAGTTTAATTTTAGCTGTTGCTAGTTTTAAATCCTCATTTTCCCTGAATTCCTTCCACTGGCATTTTATTTCACTGCCTCGTGTTGTTTAGAAGATTTGAAGACACTAAATAAACTATCAACAGCTATCAAGTACTTTGGAAAGTAACAAAAAAAGCAAAGCAAAGCCCTGCAAGGTGCCTTTAAACTTAGTGTCACATCTTTAGCGTGGGTCACTATTTTAGGGGTGACAAGTTTTACATGAAGCATAATGGCACAATGGTCATTATACAGTGGGATTATAATAAATATTGTTATCACAATAAGGAATAAACAATTGCTTAAGGAAATGAGTGATCCTCCTTCTCTGGGCTACAGTGCTGACTCAGTCATGCAGAACTAATTTCCTGGCGGTCTCTGAATGCACATAAAGCTGCTCTGTAGCTGCTGCTGACAATGAACTAGTGACTGGAAAAAGGAATCTTAAACACAGTCACATCTCCTGACTGTTAAAATCCTGTTCACAAGGCACGCTGATCTAATAGGCTGCACGGCAGGAATAACATTTTTTAAAAATGGCTGAACAGTATACGAAGTTTCTCATCTACTTTTTTCCAGTGTTGCTAGGTGACTAAATCACTTTTGCATATATTCCTGGGAGTACCAAAATTCTATTTTGAGAATTTCTTTCCCATGGATAATTAAATATTGAAAAGTTTGCCAGATACATGATTTTATAGTAAGTATTTGTCATATCTAATGGGAGGCAATAACTTTCCAAAGACCATTTTAAAGAAATCCCTAAAACAATTTAAGTGGGGGAGTTTTAGAGGAAAAGTGTTAATATCTGATACTTAAAAAGAAGGAATATGCCACTTTCACAAATTTTAACCTAATTACAGTGCTTGCCTTGCTAATTAGTGTTTATTGATTTAACTGGATCAAGTTATTTGGTTGTGTTGAAAAGTGCAAATATTAGAACTAAATTGATTTCTCAGATAGACTTTACTACTTGGCAGAAATACAGCTGGAAGTTGCATCCCACAGTCCACCATGTGGTTTTGCAAGGGGCTAATTGTGCTGGTGATTTCCTGGACATATAACAAGGCTTTACTGCCCTCTAGTAGTAACAGGGTTTTCCAAGTTCATTTAGGAAATTAATTGTACTTAGGAGCTTAGATATATCTGAGAAAAAAATAGCATCAGTATCTAAGAGTAAAGATTAATTAAAATGTGTTGAAGATAACTCTAGAAAAAATTTCAATCATCTTCATGCTAATTATTACCATAAAATCCAAATAGAATATAGTCATATTGAATGCAGCCTAGTAGTCAAACTTTATTGTCTATATCATTGTGTAAGTGGTACCTTGTAATCAACATCAAGCCTTTTGAAAGAGAGATGATGAAATAGCATATTTTATATATTGAAAAACTGATAAAAATAAAACTTATTTGGGACTTTAAAAACACACAATTAAGTTGATTAAAGTAAATTTTATTGTTTGACACAATTGTTTTTATCCATTGAACTGGTCAATAACATTAAAAATCTCTAAACAATGCTTTCACTTAAAAATAATGGGTGCATTAACTTAATATATTCATTTTGCCAGTTTTCATAGAACCCTAGAAACACTGTTACAAGGATTTTTTTAATCTTCTCTGGCCTAACAATTGGTTCAGAAGAATTTAAAAATTTTCAAGTATCTTGGATTTGTTAATGTGAGTACTTATTTCTAATGTCTAATTCTTGTTAGTATAATTTATGTTGCATACAATTAGAGATTGCTTTCATTTATATGATCCAGTTTTTGAGAAATTTCTGAAAAATGTGTTATGCAAAATTAAAAAGGATATTTTCTGTGTTAGGTTATGAAGTGGGAGATATATCAACATTTTTCCGCCGGGCGTGGTGGCGCACGCTTGTAATCCCAGTACTTTGGGAGGCAGAGACGGGAGGGTCCGGGTTCACGGCCAGCCTCAGCTCTCTCTCTCTCTCTCTCTCTCTCTCTCCCTGTCTGTCTCTCTATCTCTCTACCTAGTGAGGCCCTCCACAACTTCGTGAGACCCAGTTTCAAAATAAAGTATAAAAAAATAGGGCCGATGGTGTAGCGCGGAGGTAGAATGCCCCTGGGTTCAATCCCCGTTACCGCAAAAAAAAATTTTTTTTTCCTTATGTATTACATTGTACAGTAACCATCATTTTTTATTAGATCTGTTATAGAATAATTGCTATATCTATATTATCTTGTTATGTTATTCAATTCATAAAGGCCTATATGTTATGTTTTCATTATAATTTAACTTTCATCAGTATGTTTTGATTGTTACATTAGTGCTTTCTATTTAAAATTTGGATGGTGAATATTGTAATTTTATTTTGTGTATGCATTCTTTATGTATTTTACTCATTTTTTTCTCAAAAAAATTATATTGCTTTGATGCTCTGATGAACAGTGGTAGTGGACATCTGTTACTGTTTTTGTTTGCTTTTCATTTCTTCCTTTGTGAACAGTCTCTCCTTCTTCTCCTGTGGGTGCTATTTTTTAATTGTTGGTACTGGGGGTTGAACCCAGGGTCATACTATCTCTGTGTTATACCCCTAGTCCTTTTTATTTTATTTTTTTATCTTGAAACAGGGTTTCACTAGGTTGTTGAGAATCTCACTAAGTTGCTGAGTCTGGTCTCAAACCTGTGATCCTCCTGTCTCAGCCTCTCAAGTACAAGGATTACAGGCGTGTGCCACCACACTCAGCCTGTGGGTGCTATTAATTGCAAACTCCACCTTTATTGCCACCGGAGTACCTTTGCAACACCATACATCTGACTGTAGCAATTGGTTCTGAAAAGGTCTGTAGCCCTAGGGAAGCCAATCAAAGTCCTTTATTTCTTTGTGAATCATTCATTACTAAGAATTTTTACTTACAGCTGTAGCTTGTGTACTTCTTGATCATCATATGGAGAAAACTTTCCAGAGAATGAAGTCAACACTAGAAAGAAAAGGTAAGATGTTGAGGACTAGACTTCTCAGGACATCTTTATTGCATCACTGTATCTTATCACACCTGAAACTAGTCATATTACTTTTACTTTGCCACGATGTGTGCTAATATAGTTCAGATGCTGAGTTAGGCTCTATTACTAAAAGCCAAAAGAGTCCCGACCAAAATAGAAACATACAGTTACATATTTTTAAATCACAATCTGAGAATCTATTTATTTTGAGGAAATTAAAACCAGTTTTATTTTCCATTTTAATCCAAACTTTTCTATTTTAATATATCTTACCCATAACTTATTTCAAAATCTTTCAAAGTATTTAAAAATAAACTCAGATGATATGCCACAGTGGTGTAAGCACACAGTTTCTGGAATCATCTTGCTTAGTTTAAAATTCTGGCTTTGGTATTTCTTGGTGGTGTGAAGGTGAGCATTAGTGTATCTACTTGTGTGTCGGGGGAATGATAATATTTATTTCATGAAGGTCTTGTGAGAATTAGATGAAATTAGATGTAAAGTGTATACAAAACATTGAGGCACATATTAAATATACATACTAGCTAATGTTTTTATTTCCTTTTAATTTTTCTTATTAATGAACTATGTTTTGGTTTTTCATATTTGCTATGAGATGAAGAGTCTCCAATTTATCTATTTAAAAATTTACTAGAAGTTTATGTCTTAAATTGCTTAAAAAGTCAAACCTATTAGCTATAACCCTAGGCATGGGTTAATTTTATTTTTCAATAACATCCTGGTCAGAAAGATCCGCAAATAGATTTTCTTCCACAGTAGCAATTTATTAAAACATTAGTGATTATTATTTTTATTATACTAATGATCATTACTCTTGCTCTGCTTTTTTGTTCATTTCTTCCTCAGCAGCACATATAATTGAGGGGTTAGATCTGCATTTTCTGCCCTACTTATTTATCATCTTCACTTTTATTTACATTTCGTTTTCTCTGGATTCTTTGGAAGCTTTCTCATTTCTTCACTCACTTGATTCTCCTTTTAAACAGATTAATTTTACTGTGGAACTCAATTCTGATATTCTTTTTTAGTGACTTCTCATTCTTCTCTCTTTATTGGAATTTCTTTTTATTTCTGTACCCTGAACCACTCAAGTCCATTGTCTTTTTATTTCATCTTTAATTTTATGTTTTACAGTATCTATGACATCTAATATTTGTGTTATACTTATGGAAAATAGATGCTTTCCAAATATTCTGTTTCCTAGGAAAAAGCTTTTAAAAATTGTGTAATTTCTCAATTGACCTTTTGGAAAAAGTCTCCCTTTTGATGATATTGCAAAGTTATCTTTTCTTTGCTGCTGCTAATAACTTATTCATATTAAAGTAGGATAGTTATATGTAGGATTGATGTTTGCCAACAGACAAAATATGAATTCTCTTTCATGCACATTAATGTTAAGCTGGGAATGGACAGAATTCTTTTCAGTTTTAAGCTATGAAGTTTAGATGCCTATACACTTTTAATAAATTTTCATGACCTTGTAGCATTTGTATAAAATGGCTTTCCTGGCTAGGGAGGGACATTTTCCTGGTTATCTCTGTGGGGGGAAAACCAATCTATTTCTCTATAATAAAATACAATTTGTACTTTTTTGAGCAAAGGCATTCATAAAAACACTGCAATTGTCAAAGTAAATTGTATCCAGGACACTCTCTGACTTCATCTCTAATACAAACTTTTTACACTGAGATACAGAAAAAAAAAAGTGACTACCCTGGTCCCCTTGGCTGACTTAATTGAAGATTTAGACAACCCTGAATGCTGTATCACTAAGTGGATGGAGAATAAAAGCATTTACACTGCTTGGGTGGCTATAAGAATGGCAGGATTAGTGTGTGGTGGGGTAGGAGGGGTAGAAGAGTGGACAGCTCTGAGAGCTGTTCCCATAAAGCGAGGAATGACCATTGTGTTTCTGAGTTGTTAAGACTCTCAGACTCTGTAGTGATGAGTCTTGAGAGTTGAGCTCAATCTAATGATCACATGTTTGATGTTTTACCCTGCTAATCTAGCCAGAGCATCATTGATCATTGACAAGTTCTCCATATCATTCATCTTTGACAGCATGTCAGCCCACATTCTCACATTTCAGAGCTGCTGTGATTCTTGTGAGTCTTCACAGCTATTTATATGAACAGTTAGCTGCTCTTTTATTTTGAAGGCAATACTGTACATAACATTTTTTCAATAGGCATCTAATTCCAGCAATGTATCAAATTAATCTGAAAAAGCTTCTGTGACAAAATATGGATAAATGCTGGTGAAATTAATCAAATGGGTTTTGAAATGACTCCTTGAGCATTCAAGAAACTAAGGGACATTCTAAGAGTCTAAAGTAAAAGGGGGACTGGGATCTGAGTGGTGAAATGCCTATCTGATGCTAAGGCCATTTTGGATAGCTTCCAGTTTGATAACTAAGGGACTTAGTGTTTAACATCTTTTGGGGAGACAGGGCAAGACCATGATTAAATATATAGAAGGCAATGAAGGAACCCCAAACCTGATTAACACCAGGAATTAATTCCCCACTGCCAGCAGAGCAAGATGTTCTGTAATTTCTGCTTAGGCGCTGAGTCAGAAAAAATTATCTGAGAAATTGCAACCAAGGTCCTGAACCACAAATATATTTAGATTTTAAATTTATACCTCCTGTGTGGGCCAGAAAACAACAAATTAAGAAGTTAAAATAAAAAATATATCCCAATTCAGGAGACACCTAATAAAAGCAAATGTAAAGATAGTTTGAACTTGTACAGGTTCTCAAGGAGGGCAATACCACCCCCACCCTCAGGGGGCTAGAATGAAATATAGATACATAAAAGAATGCAAATTTGTCACTGTATCTTTCTGTTTATTTGCTTAAAGAAGGTAGGTTTCTGGGGTGGGGAGGATGCTGAGTAATTTTTTTTCTGAAAAGGGCATGGCAATCCAAATAAATTTGGAAGAAACAAAGTCACCTCAGTTCTTATAGGATTTCCTAGAGAATACTTAAATTAGTTCAGAAATTTCTGCTTGTAGTAATGGTGAATGTTGCTAATCAGACTAATCTTCTGGCTCAGAACAAATGGGAATGTGGGGTAAATATAGATGTAGACCCAGACCTAGAATGATAATGACACATGCATGGAAGCATTGGAAGACACCAAAACAGAGAAGAAATACTAGATCAAGATGTGTGAGCACAGCGTTTCACAGGGACTGCTTTTACTCTGGAGATACTTGTCCAGTTTTGGAGAGGACTGATCATATGAGAAGTTGAACAGCATTGGCAACCCTGCATTGCTGAGAACAGAGGTTGAAGCCAAGTGCTTACCAAGTGGTATGTGCTTATGAATATGCTTCCTGTGGGTTGAAACAGAGAGGCTGCACACTGGGAATAATGGTGATCCAGAGTAGGAGTCATTTAACAGAGACTGTAGCTCAGTTATAGGTCATCTCAGTGATCTGAACTGGATTATAGTTCTTCCAGAACGATTTTTCCCTAGGAGCTTGGCAAATTCAAAGCAAATTCTAGATGGAGAAAAATAACATTATGGTAGGCCTGGATGGTTTCTATAATTTTTATATACAATATTCACCACTCAATCAAAACTAACCAGACACATGGAAATATGTACAATGTGATTCTAAACCATTACAAATAATAGATAATTGCAACAGAATCACAAAGGATGGTTAATGGAGTAGTCAGAAAACAACATTAAAATAACCATACTTAACATGCACAATATAAGCAACACTGGGATTTTTTAAGCAGGTAATTGGAAACTATAAGAATATAAAACTGAGAAATACAAAAGCCTAAGAGAGGACATTACATCTTTTTTTTTTTTTTTTTTTTTTTTTTTTTTTTTTTTTTTTTTTTTTTTTTTTTTTTTTACAAATCTCTCTCTTTTCTCAGTGCTTGGGATGCAAGCACTGCAGGGCCTTGCCAATGCTAGGCAAATGCTGTACCATTGTACTATACTCTCTGCCCCCAAACACTATATCTTTAATGTAGATCCATGATGAACAGATTCCCTTTTCAACTGGAAAATAATCTAGGGTTATAGTAAGTTCTATTTTTATTTTCATGCATGCAATTTTTTGTTAGTTAACGTGAGTTTTTTATCATATTAAAAATATAGTGGTCGAATCTGCAATGTATCTTGCATAAGTTTTTCAACTTTATTATGTGTTGTCAGTGTATATTTGCATATCTAATATACACAGATTTCTCCATTTTTCTCATCCTTTGATTTTATCCTTAGGAATCTAAATTGCTAACCATTAGACCCCTGTTCTGATTTGATGCTTCATGAGTATTTTACTAAAGAGTTAGGAAAAAAGTGGGCATATATTCTATCTTAACCTTAAACTTGAATGTCACCACTTGAAATACATATATTTATATATATATATTTGTGAAATATATATATTTGTGAAATATATATATATTTATATATGTGTGTGAAATATGTGTATATATATAGATATATATGTATATATGTATATAGTGTGTGTGTGTGTGTGTGTGTGTGTGTGTGTGTGTGTGTGTGGTACTGAGGATTGAATCCAGGGGCATTCTACCTCTGAGCTACATCCCCAGCTAATTTTATTTTTTATGTTAAAATAGGGTCTTGCTATGTTGCCAAGGCTGGTCTCAAACCTGTAATCCTTCTGTCTCAGCCTCCCTAGTACTGGGATTACAAGTGTGTGCCACCATGCCTGGCTTGAAATATTTTTTTATTACTAATTTTACCATCTAGGTTTTAATGATTTTTTTCTCTTTGTAGCAGTTATTCACTGCCATGTACTGAAGTTTCAGTGATAAAAAAGAAAATGTCTCTTTTTATAAAGAGTATATGTACTAAAGAGGAGATCTTAAGCAAATGGGCAATTAAAACAGTTTAATTAATTCTACATTAGAGATAAGTTCAAGATGGGAAGTTATAGAATCACCTCTCAGCCAGTCTGCCTTCTTGAAGGAGTTACATTTACCCTAAACCTGAATGATGAGTATCTGAGGATTGGGAGAAAGAGGGTTCAAGTGAGAATTATTAAAGCTATAAAATTCTGCACATATACAGAATCTAAGCACCAAGGGATAAGTGCAAATATTTTGGTCTATAGAGGCAAATCTCAATGTGATCATTGAAGGTATTAGCCCCATTTTAAAGGCCTTAAAGTTTTCAGGATTTTGAATATAGGAAAAATAGTATAAATATTTGTCTGGATGCAATGTGTTAAAAAGATTGATTTAATCTAATGTAGAAGCCAAGAAATCATTTGTTGTAGTAATCCAGAGAAAATGGGCATGCAAAGTTATCATTAATAGGAATTAAGAGAACATATCTTTTAGAAATATTAAGTAGATGGAATAGAAAAAACCCAGCAATTGGTTGAATATAGAGAAAATTGCCACAAGGGTGAACTCTCAGTTCTCGCTTGTACAATATGCAGATGTCACTGGTTTTCTGAGATAGAAATTCCTGGAAGTGGAGCAGATTTTGGAGGGAAATGCCACAATCACTTTGAATTTGAAGTATCTGTAATTCCTTCTGGAGGAATTACAACATAGGAGAACTAATGAGTTCTGATGTTGAGGAGAGATTTTTCTTTATAAGGGATTCAAATTTGTTCAATTAGCTTATGCATAAACTGAAGTTATTTCAGTTGGTAAGAACACCTCAAATCATAATTTCACATCATGGGCAAAGACCTCTTACTGAATAAGTTTAGAAAGATTAAAAATTCAGTTTAAAAAAGAAATCAGAATGGCATAGAAAATAATCATGTAGCAAAGGTATTATCTCAAATATTTTTTGTTTCACTTATATATTAATACATTCATGCCTTTGAGAATGCAAGATAGAATGTATTTTTTTAAAACTCCAAGACACAGTCACAACATGTTTAAGCTAGTAACCTAGGGAGAGTATATAGAATGAAAAGAGAGAGACTTAGATCTATGATGGTAATAACTACAAGATTTATAGTATAGTAGGAATCAGTGAAGGAGGTTGAGAATAAAAAGCTGGAGATAGGAAAGACACAGAGAATGTGGAAAACAGTTCTACCTACTGCTGAGTCCTTAGAAAGAAATACAAAAATAGTTGGGTATAGCACTAAACAATCACAATTAGCTGGATAGCTTTCTTGTCATTCAATGGAGAAACCTCTGAGTCAATTAACAGCCTCATCTCACTCACCCCCCTTCATCAAGTCCAGTTAACTTGCAAATATTTTGAGGGTGGCTCCACTTTTTCCCATTGTTTCCACAGCATGTTGGTCCCAGCGACCTCTCTCACTGGTCTCGCAGCCTCTCACCTGTTCTCTTCCTGCATACATTTGGAACCCTCTCAAACACTATCTATGGTGCATTCCAAACAATCTTCAAATTAAAATACTCTCCTGATTCACTTCCTCAGGGTAATCCTGTGTAATTATTCAGATACATTGTTAATAGGACTCTTTTTTTCTATACTGGAGATTGAACCTAGGGGCTCTATACTAGCCCTCCTTCAATGATTCCTATTATAACATAAATATTGTAGTTTTTACAGTCATAGATCTAAGCCTCTCTTTTCATCCCTAGCCCTTTTCATTTTTTATTCTGAGACAGGATCTTGCTAAATTGCCCAGGCTGGCCTTGAACTTGTGATCTTCCTGCCTTAGCCACCAGAGACACTGGGATTACTACAGGCATGAGCCACTGTGCCCAGCTATTTTTCACATATTAAAATTACATGCAAGCTTATGACTACTCTAAGAATTTCAACTTTATAAAATAGTTGAGGTAACCATTTTCAAACACTTTCATTGGTGCATTATAGTCTCACATCATAATCAGTTCATAGTGATAGTGACATACTTGCACATGGTGAGTTGATATTTCTAAAGATTATTCTAAAAATCTTATTCTAAAAAAGATTATTCTAAAAATCTTATTCTAAAAAAGATTATTCTAAAAATCTTCTAAAGATTATTACATCCTACTTTGAAGAAATATTTTTACTTTTACTAGACAAATTAAAATTGTATTTATCAGGTAAAATTTGATGTTTTGATTCACACACAGGCAAAATGTGGAATAATTAGATCAAACTAATTAGCATACCCTGCCCCTCAGATTCTTATAATTTATTATTCTCCTAACAATTTTAAATTAGACATTATTATTAATTATAGTCACTAGGCTGTGCAATATCACCAGAATTCATTGGTACTATTGGAATCTAAGTACCCTTGGAACCATCCTCCTACCCCCACCCAAGCCCTTACTAACCACCATTCTACTCTCTACTTCTGTGATCAATCATTTTATAACCCACATATAAATAAGATGATTCAGTATTTGTCATTACGTGCCTGCCTGTTATAATGTCCTACTTTAAAAAATAATAGTTGTGTATCAAGAATGTATTTCATGTTATCATATATTTTACAAAAGCAAGGGTTATCATGGTTGTAACTTTGTAGCATATGAACATATACTTACTTAATTGTTACACTATTAAAAAATCCTCAAGTTGTTTCAAATTTATCAACATTTACAATATGATTGCATATACATGCTTATATCTATTTTCTTTTACCATATTTGATTATATGGTTTGGACAGAATCATATAAATTATGTAGTGATTTATTTATTATAGAACCATATAAATTAAATTATTTCCACATGGGATACCAGTATGTCTATGATTCCTGAAAAACTGACAAATTCTTCTTTGAAAAGTTTTCTCACCAACAATTTGCAGGAACCTTCTGTGCTCTTGATTCTCCCTCTACATTTCAAAACCATCATAGTTGTTCTCTTCAGCCTTTCTTTTGCTTTCTTATTAACTTTCTTGAGTTTCCCCTGTTTAAAAATAACTTTAAAATATCTGTAAACTCTTTGGCAACAAGATATAAAGTTATTTTCAAGTCTGATGTGGTGGTGCATGCCTGTAATTCCAATATTTGGAAAGCTGAGACAGGAGGATCACAGGTTCCAGGCCAGCACACAGTAACTCATTGAAACCCTGTTTCACAATAAAAAGGGCTGGGGGTGTATCTCAGAGTAGGGTACCCTGGGTTCCGTCCCCAATACTACACACAAAAAACTATAAAATTATTTTATTTTTATTTATTTCCTAACTAATTGCCTAAATCAAATACATTCACTTCTTCACTTCCTTCTATTTGATGCAGTCTACCCTCTACCCCATCTTACTATTGAAAAAGCAGTTGTAAAGATCCATTAATGATCTCTTCATTACCAAACCAATGGCCTATTTTCAGCTTAAATTCTATGTCACCTTTCCAACTCAGGAGAATGTGCTGTCTCTCCTTTCTTTCTGAAATTCTTCTTTCTTTGTACTTAGTGACACCCTTGCTTCTAATCTTACCTTTCTCTAGGGTTCCATACTCAACATACTGATTTTCCTTTAGCCATTCTCTGACAGGCCCACAGTATTTAAAATTCAACATAATCCCCAAACAACTGTTTTATAACCTGCCTGACCTTTACTCCTCACCCTTAAACCTGATTCTTCTTTTATATTCCCCTATAATTAATGACATTTGCCAACCTCTCCCTGGTTTTCTTTGCCCTTACCAACCCTCTCTTCTTAGAACTGAGTCCAACGATTCACCCCACTTGCAGGTTTTAACACATGCTTCCTGGCAAACTAATTTTAACTGAGTTGAGCAAACTATTAATAGCCTCAGAAATACATTTATAAAGTTCTAAATCAAGTCAATCCCTCAGAGCTGGGATCCAGAGTCATAGTTATCCCTTTCCCAAAGCTTCTCTGTTAAATCGTCTTTGTTGATCATGTCCATAGAAGTGGGCATCAATTTTTGCCCATAATCTAGATATTTCAAGGTTCCCTTCCAAAAATTTCTGTTCTCTTCTACCATTCTAACTGCATCTATGGAAACACTAAATCATAAATTATGCCACATTATTTATATGCTCAAAAACTTTATATGATTATAATTATCTGTTGCTTATTGTCAGTTCTTGTTTTGTTTTGTTTTGAAACAGGGTCTTTCTAGGTTGCTGAAAGTTTTGAGAAGTTGCTGAGACTGGCCTGTAACCTGTGATCCTCCTGTCTTATCTTCCCAATTACTGGGATTACAGGCATGTGCCACCATACTTTTTTTAGTCAAGTCAATACTTGACTAAAAAGGTTAACAATTTGATGAAGTTGTATATACACCCAGTAATATCACTGCCCTGGATTACTCAAGGCAGATAATGAACAGTAGTTCTTTCTACATAAAGTTTATATGAATGTTGATAATGGGTATTTGTAATCCCTGTAGAAAGCATTTCTGGAAGCACAATATTGTCAAAAAGTTGTTTCATTGAGCAAGTTTCCAATATACTAGGTAGAGTTGGTATGTGATCAATGCCTTAACCATTAAATTAAAGATAAAGTCTTTTGTAGTTGGCCCTGCAGATAGCTTCACATTTAGAATCTTGCAGATCATATGTCAAGAGTGCCTTGGTCATGCACTGGTAAATAGACATTGGAAAAGATGTCCAATGGCAGGCAAGTTCAGCTCAACAGGTATACACTGATACTTAACGAATGTAGTATGATCATCTTCAATTCTAGACATAGAGTTGACATGTGGATGTCAGAGAGCCAGGGAGCTGCTAGGTCAGTTAGTAAAGGTAGTGCCTCCACCTATAGGGAGAAGGGGAGGCATTGATCAGAGGAAAGAATTATAACTTGCCAAGGCAAAGCTGGATATTATCCATGAATTAAAAATAGGATGCACAGCAGAGACCTAATTAGTTGGGAAAGACACTATTATGACAACGAAGAAGCAGAATCTGATGAAACTCTGTGGGCTAGGGTTTGTGATCCAATTTAACCTTTGCAAATCATCATGTCCATGGGGTAGGGAAGAAATCTAATGAGAACTGCAAAAGTCAGCTTTGTAGGAGATTAATGGCTACAGCTTAATGTATAAAAATGGGCTTGTTCTAGACACTACTTTTCCCTTGGAGGAAGTCCAACTTCTTAAAAAAGTCAATTCTTTTTTAGTTTGTGAAATGTAAAAAGTTAATAACACTGAGGATTCCATCAAATAATGCTACAGTATGAGGCGAATCTGTGTACGAATTAAGTCCTAAATTCTATACTATTGAAATGTACGTGTGTGTATATGTCAATAGTATATAGAATATGTGCACACATACTTCAATAACATATATATGTGTATATATATATGTGTATATATATATATATACACATACACACTTATATCTACTTATATATGTATTGGTATGCTATTAAAACATACTTTAGAAATCAAATCTTTACATTTGATTTTATTATAAAAGTATTACCTAAGCTGGGCGTGGTGGCGCATGCTTGTAATCCCAGTACTTGGGAGGCTGAGACTGGAGGATCTGGGTTCACAGCCAG
>PVJS01049622.1:0-14614 GCA_004027185.1 Glis glis | reverse complement strand
GGAATAGAAGGAACATACCTCAACATCATTAAATCAATATATAAGAAACCCAAAGCCAACATCATATTGAATGGGGGAAAATTGCCAGAATTCCACTTAAAAACAGGAACAAGACAAGGTTACCCACTATCACCACTCCTTTTCAATATAGTCCTCGAAACTCTTGCCAGAGCAATAAGACAGGAGAAGAATATCAAAGGAATTCAAATAGGAAAAGAAGAACTAAAACTATCCTTATTTGCAGATGACATGATCCTATACGTAGAAGACCCAGAGAACTCAACCAAAAATCTACTAGAGCTGATCAACAAATTCAACAAGGTAGCTGGATACAAGATCAACCTAAAAAAATCAGTAGCTTTCATATATGCCAACCATGAATCCACTGAGAAAGAAATCCAGAAAACAATTCCATTCACAACAACTTCAAAACCAATCAAATCCCTAGGAATAAACTTAACCAAAGAGGTAAAAGACTTCTACAATGAAAACTACAAAACACTGAAGAAAGAAATCGAAGATCTTAGAAGATGGAAAGATCTCCCCTGCTCTTGGAGAGGCAGAATAAATATTATCAAAATGGCCATTCTGTCAAAAATGATCTATAGAATCAACACAATCCCTATCAAAATACCAACATCATTTTCCACAGATCTAGAAAAATCGGTCATTAATTTCATATGGAGAAACAAAAGACCAAGAATAGCCAAAGCAATTCTCAGGAATAAGAATCTTGCAGGAGGCATTACAATTACTGATTTCAAATTGTACTATAGAGCTATAGTAATAAAAACAGCATGGTATTGGCACAAAAACAGACACATAGACCAGTGGAATGGAATAGAAGATACAGAAACAAGTTCACAAACTTATAGTCAATTGATTTTTGACAAAGGTGCCAAACACATACGTTGGAGAAAGGACAGTCTTTTCAACAAATGGTGCTAGGAAAACTGGTTATCTACCTGTAGAAAAATGGGACTAAATCCTTACCTCTCACCCTGCACAAGAGTCAACTCGAGATGGATTAAAGACCTGGAAGTCAGATCAGAGTCTGTGAAATTATTAGAAGAAGGTATAGGTTCAACACTCCAACATATAGGCACAGGTAGAAACTTTCTCAACAAGACCTCCAAGGCACAGGAAATTAAAACAAGAATTAATAAGTGGGATAGCATTAAACTACAAAGCTTCTGCTCATCAAAGGAAACCATCAAGAGCCTAAAGAGAAAGCCTACAGAATGGAAGAAGATATTTGCAAGCTATCCCTCTGACAGAGGTCTAATATCTAGGATATACAAAGAACTTAAAAGGCTCTACACTAAGAAAACAAATAATCTGATCACGAAGTGGGCAACTGAAATGAATAGACACTTCATGAAAGAAGAGATACAAATGGCCAATAGATACATGAAAAAATGTTCAACATCATTAGCAATCAGAGAGATGCAATATAAAACTACTCTAAGATTTCATCTGACCCCAATAAGAATGGCAATCATTAAGAAGTCAAACAACAACAAATGTTGGCCAGGATGTGGGGAAACTGGTTCTCTTCTTCACTGTTGGTGGGATTGCAAGCTAGTTCAACCACTATGGAGATCAGTGTGGAGATTCCTCAGAAAACTGGGAATGGACCCACCATATGACCCGGCTATACCACTACTGGGTATCAAACCAAAGGGTTTGAAACCAGAAAACTACAGTATTATATGCATACCCATGTTCATAGCAGCACAATTCACAGTGGCCAAATCATGGAATCAACCTAGGTGTCCATCAACAGATGAGTGGATTATAAAATTGTGGGAAATACACACAATGGAATTCTACTCAGCAATAAAGAAGAACAAAATAACATCATTTGCAAGAAAGTGGAAGGATCTGGAGAACATTATGTTAAGCGAGATCAGTCAATCACAAAAAAAAGAAGGGACATATGTTTTCATTAATATGTGCAACCTAAGGAGTAATAGGGTCACACAAGGGACTCCAGTTGATAATATAGAACCCTCAGCGGAACAAGGGAAGTGGTACAAGGGAAGGGGGAGGGCAAGAAAGAAGGGAATTAATGGAATTACTATCATAAATAACATGTACATGTGAAAATATACCAACATCATTCTTGGTACTTCATACGGGTGGGGGGATGTGGGGGGGCACCAAGAGCTGTGTGCATATATGTTAACATCAAATAGATATTCATTGCAATGTAAGACTCCAATGCACCAATAAAAGCACATTAAAAAATAAAAATAAAAATTAATAAAAGAATTGGGATGTAGTTCAAAGGTGGAATGTCCCTGGTTTTGATCCTTGGTAATAACCCTGGTAATAAAAATAATTTTATATATATATTAGAGCCACTAGAAATGATTTAGAATATGGCATTTATCAGGGATTTTTAATCTCTAATTTTTTAAAAATTTATTTGTGCATTGTAGTCATACATACCATGCAACTATAGCATGCCTGATTTGAATGTTTATTCTGCTTCTAGTGCTGACTGAGTTCAAGAGGTTGAGTGGGAGAGATAGACATGAACATGGGAAGAAAAGGAAGAATTAAAACCTGCAAGGAACAACCTGGAACTTGCATCTATCTATCCCATGTGTGTCTTCCCTCATCAGTACCATGGATGACATAATGGAAAACTTGGCACTTGTCATGTAATCACACTAGCACCTAACACAGGATTTTAAAAATTGGAGGAAGGAATCTTCTGGAAGCAGTATGCCTAACGTGTTCAGCTGCTACCTTGCTACTGAAAAACATGTACGAACTTCAACAAGGTTTCACCTACATCAAATTTTAATGAACAAACCTGACAACTGATTCACTTCCACCTTCCAGATCTTACATGAGTTTTTCTTGTGACCAGCCTTAAGCAGAAACATTCAGGGAAGGAAATTCTTGGAACTGTTCAGCTTAGCCATGTTGAAGCATTACAGAGCCATGACAGTCCACCCCTTGTCACCACAGTATCCATACATACTCAAATTTCAAGTAAAGACAAGAGAAATGTCTTGCTTCTACTTCCCATGCATCTACTACATCATGTACAACCCAAAACACTAATATCTACCTAAAACAGAAGAGTAGATACCCCTTATCTATTTTTAACTAATTTTTGTTTATCTTTCTGAGTCACAGTCTGCCTTTGAAATTATATAAATTAAATACTGAGATAAAAGATGAACTACTTTTAAATCATTTTATGCAGCCAGGAGTGGTGGTGCACGCCTATAATCCCAGTAGTTAGGAGGCTGAGATAGGAGGATTACAGGTCCACAGCCAGCCTCAGCAACATAGTGAGGCTTTACCAACTTAGTGAGACCTGTTTAAAATTAAAATAAAATAGGGCTGGGGGTGTAGCTTGGAGGTAGAAGGCCCCTAGGGTCAATCCCCAGAACCTCCCAAAAATCATTTGATGCTAGTAAACACATGGGAGGAAGGAGGAAAATTATGTTTACTTAAGTATATTTATTTAGAAATACAGAAAAATTAATAATCATAACCATTACAGATCTTGTTTTACAACTGATCCGGTGGTTATGATGTTTATATGACCTTCTTCCACTCCCCATTCCATACACCCTTTTTCCTTAGCAACTACCTCAGCTGGTCAAGGTCTCTTGCCTGTGGAGTGACCAAATCTTCATTCATGAAGGGACCATGTCATTAGTGGTCCTGTGTAAATTAGTGGTCATAATTTTTCACTTTAGCCAAAGAACATGAAAATTCTGAGAAAAGCCCTAGTAAAGCTCCTACATTTCAATTTCAGGCATACTCCTTTTTGCTCCTATGTTAGTTTTTAAAATTGCTGTTTGTTCTATTACTTCATAACTTAGCAACTTAAAACAACAAGCTTTTATCATCTCACACAGTTTCTGAATGCCACAGTCTGAGAGAGCATGCTCACTTGGGTGATTCTCTGTCTCAGGATGTCCTGTGGTTTTAGTCGAGATAGCTGAGGCTGCAGTTATCTGAAGCTTTCTTCAGTGAGCCGACAAGAGAACCAAGGATGACATACAAAGTGGTGGAAATTATGGTCTTTTGGGAACCTAATCACGGAAATAACATCTAACATTTTTGTTTAATTCTACCCATTAGAAGTAAGACACAAGTCCCAAACTGCACTCAAAAAGTAGAATTAAACAAGGGTATGCATACAGGGAAGAAAGGATCACTGGGTGTGATCTCATAGGCTGACCACCACAACATTTCACAGAATTAGGCTGTATGAAAAATGTAACAGAAAATATATTGTTTTCCTACCAAGAAGGCACCTGTTTGCATTATTGTATAATAATTGGACTTAAAAAGTTTCATCTAATGAACACCACTTTATTTATATAATACCAGTGTTTCTACATGAGGTTCAGAAAGCCATGTATCTATTTTAAAACAAGGTATATTAAAGCAGTAATTCATGGAAAACAATAGATTATTTCCACCTAAAATACTACATACCCCTGTTCAAAACCAGGGGATATACATTTTATTGAGACAAAAATAATCTAACAACTATTCTTTAGAAGAGTGATAAATCTGAAAATGGGTGTTAGCAATTAGTCTAACCTCTGGACTTGAGAAGTGAGAAAACTCAGTTCTAGAGCTTTTCAAAATTAATTTATTGCTTCACTGTAATTTTTAGAGCTTTTACACAAGGTATTTAAATTTCCTGACCATCTATCTGATGCTAAGTCTAGGAAAGGACATACCGTAGCAGGGGATAAGTGTGCACATCCCTCCTCAACTCTGCTTTCAGAGAAATCATGTCACTAGCTTAAAGTCAGCCATAGTGGAATATTTATACCAGGGAAATCACCCAGCATTATAAATTAGCTTTCTGTTCCTCCCAGTGAGCCAATTTTTAATATTCACCAGCATAGCATGGGGCTCTGATTAGAATCTTGGCTTTTTTATATCCTATACTTCTCTGTCTACTACACTGGTTACCTGCATTTATCATTAACACCCAAATGGCGAACTAATTATCTTATATATTGTTTTATCCTCCTCAACCTGACCTGGACTTTTTACATACATAATGTTTCTTCAGAAGTTGTATTTAATCAAATGCACTGTTAATGAAATTCAAGCTTACATCTCTATAGTAATTACTGTGGCCTGGTAGTCTTTGAAAAGACTACCTATTCTCTATTTCAAAATGTTTACCACCAGAAAGCAATTACCTTTATTTAACGCCTTGCTACTGTGGTTATAATTTTACCACTGCATCACTATTAGCCATACTGTGACTTTTCATGTGATCTATACAATTAAATTTAAAAGCCTATTTTGTCTTATGCATACTATAGCAAACTTTATTAATTTTACAAACTTTATTTCTTGTGGAGTCAACAAACACATACAATACAAAACATAAAGAAACCCAAAAGTTAATTTAAAAATATTTTATTTTAGGAGTACTCATATTATTTGCTTTATCTTATCCTAATTTTCATATTCTTATTTCTTGACCTGTATTATTATCTGTAATTACCATAATATCATATGGTCTTTTTTAATTAGTAGTAGTAGTAACAAATAAAACATATCTGCCATTCTGGAAGTTGTAAAAATGGTGAGCCACAAAGTTCCAACTCTTTGATGTTTGTTTGCTTGTTTAAGCAAGAATTTCAACAAAATGTGTTTATGCCTAAACTATGATTTTGGTGGATGTTTGGTAAGAAAGTTAATTTTTAAAAAATTTACATTACTACTTTGGGAGGCAGAGACCGGAGGATCCGGGTTCGTGGCCAACCTCAGTGCACATGCATGCATGCGCGATCTCTCTCTCTCTCTCTCTCTCTCTCTCTCTCTACCTAGTGAGGCTCTCCGCAACTTCGTGAAAACTCCGTTTTCAAACTCCGTTTTCAAACTCCGTTTTCAAAACTCCGTTTTCAAAAATAAAGCATAAAAAAATAGCACGGAGGTAGAACGTCCCTGCGTTCAATCCCCGGCACTGCAAAAAAAAAAATTTACATTACTGTAAAATGTAATGTAATGTAAATGTCACTGAACACCAGGATCTTTTCTTATACCCATAGCAACTTCCTTATTAAATGAAGTAGTGATAAGCTGGAAGGTTTTCTTCAAAATATACCCAGAATCTTACTATCTCTCCTTACTTAAATCATGATGGTAGGCTTTTAAATAAGTTTTCCTGTTTCTATTCTTTGCATCTTACAACCAATTTCCCACACAAATAGCAAAAAGTCATCATTTAAAAGGTGTAAGAGATCTGCTGAGCCCTGCAGTGACTTCCCATCTCACACAGATCAACAGCCTATGTTCATAAAATGACTTACAAACCCCACATGATCTGACCCTCTTCTCTGAGTTCCTCTTTTCCTCTCTCCCTTGCTCCATCTGCTCCAGTCACACTCTCTTTCATGATTTATTTTTAAATACTGCAGTTAGATTGCATTGTGGGCCTTTACAAAAACTATTTCTTTCTGCTGGAACACTTTTCTTCCTAATATTTGCACAGCCCACTTGCTCACATCTTTCTAGTGTTTGCCTAAATGCCATACTCTCAGTGAAGTCATTGCTGACTACACTCTTTTAAAACTACAATCTGCCCTACTTTGGGTCTTCTGATTTCATTTTTCCAGAATATTTGTAACTTACTAAATTAATACAATTTAATGAGTTTTATGTTAGTGTGTACTATTTGTCACCCCCAGCCATATTTGACTATATATGCATATTGCCTGAAATTAACATTTGCAATGAAAGGAGGGAGGAAAACACAAAGCCAATGTCGATGAAAATGAGAGATTTCAATGTGCAAATACCTCTAAAGTAGGACATAGGAGAAAATGTTTACCATCTGATGTAGGTATCATAAATCGAGTTAAAATTAATGAGCTAAGTTCAAGTCAAGTTCAAATCAAGAAGTTAAAAAAAGAAAAACAGAGAAAACCTCATGGAAAAGTATTGTGATGGTAAAAACACAAAGTCCTTTTATAAAAATATAGGAAGAATAGAGGTCTTGGGGAGTAGCTTGGTCGTAGGGTGCTTGACTAGCATGCATGAAGCCCTGGATTTGATCCCCAGCAATACATAAGAAGAAAGAAGAAAAGAGAAGATGATCATCATCCTGGGAATGGTAGTGCATGCCTGTGATCTCAGTATTTGGGTGGCTGAGACAGGAAGATCACAGGTTCAAGAACAGCCTCAGCAACTTAGCGAGATTCTCAGCAACCTAGTGAGACCCTGTTTCAAAACAAAACATAAAAAGGGCAGGGGTAGAATGCCCCTGGGTTCAATGACCAGTACCACAAAGAGAGAGAGAGAATAATAATAAAGAAGATCAGTAAAACTTAAAACATTTAAAAAATAGTAACAGAAACAAAAGGCAAGAGATTGATCAATAATATTTAAAAGATACTTTTTAAATTTTGGAGTGAAAATTTAATTTAATTTTATTTGATTTGATTTGATTTTTGCGGTACTGGGAATTGAACCCAGGGGCATTCTATCTCTGAGCTATACCCCCAGCCCTATTTTTTATTCTTTATTTTGAAACAGGGTCTCACTAATTTGTGGAGGGCTTCACTAAGTAGCTGAGGCTGGCTGCGAACCCAGATCCTCCTGTCTCAGCCTCCCAAGTACTGGGATTACAAGTGTGCGCCACCACGCCCCACTTGGAGTGAAAATTTTAAACCATTAAAAGAAAAAAATACAGAAAAATTATGCAAGTAAAATTTTAAATTTTTAATAAAAACAATTTTGTAGAAAATCAGTAGCAAAATTGATTCACTAATAAAAAGCCATAATAGAGGAGGAAGATGACTATGGAGTAAGGACCCTTAAAGGAACCTGTCTCTAACTCCTCTGAACTGAGCAGCAGTCCACATCCCAGACTACCTTCACGAGAGGTAGGAACTAAAGACAGATAAACTCAATAATACCTACAAGGCCACTTTCAAACACCCAAGATGAAAAAGGAAAAGAAAAAGCAACAAAACAGAGATGGGAGAACAATAACATGCACCATGGACCTGTGGAAACGTTGGAAGACCTGAAAAATCTTATAATCAGCAACCTGAGACCTACTTCACAGACATCGAGATCACGAACCCCAGAATCACACAGCCCTGGGAGGACGGGACAGAAAAGGACGACCACGTCTCCATCCCTCCTAACCCCCGTTGCACCACGTGTTGGTGGTAGAGGTGAGTGGACAAAACCCAGAGAGGTGAGTGCAGTCACCTCACGGAGTAACTGAAAAAAGACCATAAAAGGGGGTGGGAATACACTCAGACTGTAGCAGCATGCTGCATGTGAAACTCTGAGGAATATACCAGGTTTGAAAGCTACAGACCAACCCAACTTCTCTGTGGAGACTGCAGAGTCCCTCATTTGCCTTGGGACAGACCCTGTGCCTGGGGCCTGGCACTCGGTGCCCATGCAGACAGATAGAGACACCGGGCCAGGGTCTCTCTACAGGAGACCATAACATTGGTGCTGCAAACTGACGTCTTCACTATAGGTTTCCAAGCAAGCGAGAATGCTTGTAGCGTGCTTGAGAATCTACTGCAATAAGAGGATCTTAATCGGCTCAAAGTATCCACACAGACCCACGAGGGTGGGCAGAGGCCAAGTGCAAGAGTTTTTTATTGTAGTTATATTTTCTCTTCTTTTCCTTTTTGCCTTTTTGTTCTATATGTTTCTTTGATTTTTGTTGTCGTTGCTCTGTACTTGTGTATTTGCAGTTTTTTTGTCCTATTTCATGTTCTCTCTCTTTCCTATCTCCTTCCCTCCTTCTCTCCTTTTTTTTTTTTCTCTTCTGTGGAGCAGAGGATTGAGCCTAGGCCCCTATCAAATGCTGGGTGAGTGCCCTGGGCCACACTCCCAATGCCCAGCCTAGAAAAGCCCCCTCCCAGCAAGCAGCAGAAGCCAGCCCCTCCCCGCACCTCCTTTCTATTCTGCCTCCTTAGTAAAGTAGGAGACAGAGTGGGCCTGAGAGCAGGCTTGAACTAGAGCTTTGGAACAGTTTTTGCAACTTTTCTAAGCAAGCTTCAAACCAAAAAGAAAAAACAAAACCAGCAAGGAAACATCCAAAACCACAAGGGAAAGCAGCTCTTATGCAACAAGTAAATTATACTCATTCCTGATTAAGCAAGTCTTATCTTAAGACTTCCTTTTTATTTCTTATTTTTCTTTTTTCTCTTTCTTTTTTCTATGTACATGTGAGAGATTGTCTGTGTTCTGTTTTGTATCTCAAACTCCTAGTGAACCCATCTGCCAGTGCCTTGTATTAAATCCATTTCCTATCACTATACCTAAATATTCTACAGTGGCTACTAGAATCCTCCTTTACTCAAACTCTTATTCTACTTGATTCTATCTACTTTACCCTATTCTTGCATCCCTTACTCTAGCCCCTTTCTCTTCATTCTCCCTTCACCACTGAATATAATATAATTTGCCCTTGTATATACCAACTGACTCTTCTAAACTCCTACTGCTAAGATTTGACCAGATAGGTGAACTAACAGGAAGGACTACCAGACACTAAGGACAAACTAATCACAGCTGACAGTGAAGTTTAAAAATGCACAGGACACAAACTGCTCTGCCCACACCTCAGAATCTACTCCTTATTACGGAGGTAACAGACAGGTCCCTGGTCCTTAAGACCTGGAACCCATCAACACCACCATTGTAGCAGGCAGACTGGTTGCAGCAGCAACCCAGTACTGGTGATCTACAGGCAGAAGAGTGGGTGACACGGGACACAGACCTCAAAGTCGGCATTAAAGTGTGATAAATACACAACAGAGAGATGTGAATACCCATACAGCAGAGGCTATTCACTTTTAAAGCATACCTTGAAGTAAATATCTACCTCCAAAATAAGATACTACAAAAGGAGAGAGATTTGAAATAGGAAACCCACAGTACAAGAGAGAGCCATCAAAAGCAACAAAGAATTCTAAGAAACCTGAAATAATGAGAAAGAAGAATAGCAGGGAAGCAATGAGTCTCCACAATCCCACAACACCAGAACCCACCAACACAGAGTTGCAGAGAATGCCAGAAGGAAAATTCAGAATTTTTATAATAAAAATGATACAGGATTTCAGAAAAGAGTTCAGAGAGAGCATGAAAGAATGAAATATCAAATCAACAAAGAATCTGATACACTGAGAAGGAATCAAAAAGAAGCTCTGAAGGAAGTGAAGGATTCAAGAATTGAAATGAAGACAGCAGTACAAACCATCAATGGTAGACTAGACCACATCAAAAACAGAATCTCACTCTTAGAAGACAACCACTTCAAAAATGAACACATAGTATAAATTTAAAAAATTAATTCAACAGTATGAGTTGGACATCCAAGAGATCTGGGTCAACTTTCAAAAAGCAAACATAAGAATAATAGGCATAGAAGTGGGCCTAGAAGCCGAAACCAAAGGCATAAAAAATCTTTTCAAAGAAATAATATCAGAAAATTTTCCAAACATAGAAAACAAAGTTGACACACAGGTATAGAAAACATATAGAACTTCCTTTAGACAAGATCAGAGAAAAGGTTCACCACACCACATAATAATCAAGTTGACTAACGTAGAGGCCAAGGGAAGAATCTTAATGCAATGAGAGTAAAACACTATGTGACATTCAGAGGCACACCAATTAGAATCACTCCAGATTTCTCAAACCAAGTCATGAAGGCTAGGAGAGCCTGTAGCTACATATTCCGAACTCTGAAAGAAAGCAACTTCCAGCCACAACTACTCTACCCATTAAAGATATCTTTCAAATATGACGGGGAAATAAAAATCTTCCATGACAAACAGAAGCTGGAAGAATTTATGTCATCCAAACCAATACTAGAGAAAATAGTCAAAGAGATAAATTGCAAAGAAGAAAAAAATAAATGCCAGAACCAGAGAAATGATGATTTCCATCAAATGAACAACTAAGCAAAGAAGAACAAACTACCTCAAAAAGAAGTTATAACTCTAAATGCTAGGAATTAAAACTCATCTCTCAGTAATCACGCTGAATATCAATGGTCTCAACATCCCAATCAAAAGACATAAGGTGGCAAAATGGATTAAAAGTCATAATCCATCCATATGCTGTCTGCAAGAAATGCACCTTACAAGACAAATACTCACAAACTAAAGGTGAGGGGCTGAAGAAAGGTAATCCATGCTAATGGAACTCGAAGACAAACAGGGGTAGCAAGTTTCATACCAAACAAAATAGACTTCAAGCCTAAAATTATCAAAAAAGACAAAGCAGGTCATTTCTTACTGGTAAGAGGAACAATCCAACAAGAGGATATAACGATAGTCAACATTTATGCCCCAAACATAGGTGCAACCACTTTCATAAAACAAACTTTGTGACATTAATTCTCACATAGATCCCAATACAATAGTATTGAAAGACTTCAACACTCCTCTCACACCACTATATTGATCTTATAGACAAAATATCAGTAAAGATGTCTCAGACCTAAAGAACACCATAAACTAAATGGACCTACTAGATATATACAGAATATTCCACCCAACTACAACTGAATTCACATTCTTTCCAGCTGCTCAAGGAACTTTCTCCAAAATAGATGATATCCTGGGCCACAAAGCAAGCACAAGCAAATTAAAAAAATGTGACATAACCCCCAGCATCTTTTCAGACCATAATGGAATGATACTAGAAATCAACTGTAAGAAGACCCAGAGAAACCTCATAAACACATGGAGACTGAATACTACACTGCTGAATGAGGAATGAGTCATAGAAGAAATAGGGGAGAAATTAAGAAATTCCTAGAAACAAATGAAAATAGAGACACAACATATCTAAATATCTGGGACACTTTGAAGGCAGTATTAAGAGGAAAATCCATAGCACCTAGTGCTCCCATAATAATAGAAAATCACCACATAAATAATCTAATGACACACCTCAAAGCCCTTGAAAAGCAGGAACAGTCTAATCCCAAGCAGAAATCAATGAATTAGAGAACAAAAGAAACAATACAAAAATAAACACAATCAAAAACTGGTTTCTCGAAAAACTGAAGAAGATATATAAACCACAATCTAACCTAACCAAAAGAAAGAATCAACCCAAATTACTGAAATAAGAGATGAAAAAGTGATATTACCACAGACAGCATGGAAATCCAGAGGATTATCAGAAACTGTTTTGAAAAACTATACTCCAATAAATGGAAAACCTGGAAAAAATTGATAAATTTCTAGACAGATACAACCTTCCTAAACTGAATCAAGAATATATAGAAAATTTAAATTGACCAATAGCAATCAAATAAATTGAAGCAGCAATAAAGAGTCTACCATCTGAGAAAATCCCAGGTCCAGATGGTTTCCCAGCCTAATTTTATAAGACCTTTATAAAAGATCTAATCTAATATTTCTCAATCTATTCCATGAAATAGAAAGAGACAGAACTCTCCCAAAGACATTCTATGAAGCCAACATTACATTAATACCAAAACTGAATAAAGACAGCTCAAGAAAAGAAAACTATAGACCAGTAGTGTTGATGACTTAGACACAAAACTTCTAAACAAAATAGTAGCAACACACATTCAAAACCACATCAAGAAAACTATATACCATGACCACGTCAGGTTCATCCTCAGATGCAAGGCTGGCACAACATACAAAAAAGAATGCATGTAATTTACCACATAAACAGAACTAAGGACAAAAATCACATGATCATTTCAATAGACACTGAAAAACCATTCGACAAAACCTAACCCCCATTCATTTTAAAAAACACTTTAGAGAATCAGAATAGAAGGAACTTACTTCAACATCATAAATGCAAATATACAATAGGCCCACAGCCAACATTATATTGAATGGGGAAAAACTACAAGAGTTACCTTTAAAATCAGGACCAAGACAAGGATGTCCACTATCACCACTCCTTTTCAATATAGTACTTGAGACTCTCACTTGAGCAATAAGGCAAAAGAAAGAAATCAAAGGAATACAAATACAAAAAGAACTGAAACTATCTCTATTTGCCAATGACATATTATACTTAAAAGACCCAATAAACTCAACCAAATGGCTTTTAGAACTGATCAACAAATTCATTAAAGTGTCTGAATACAAAAATCAATCTTAAAAAATCAGAAGCTTTTCTGTATGCCAACCATAAATCCACAGGAAAAGAAATCCAGAAAATATTTCCACTCATAATATCCCCCGAAACAATAAAAGACTCAGGAATAAATCTAACCAAGGAGATAAAAGACCTCTACAATGAAAATTATACAACATTGAAAAAAGAAATTGAAGAAAATCTTAGAAGATGGAAGGACCTCCTATGCTCTTGGAAGGCAGAATAAGTATCATCAAAATGGCCATCTTACCAAAAGTGATCTATAGGTTCAACATGATCCCTATTAAATTGCCATGGTCATTCTTTACATATCTAGAAAAATCAATTCTTAAATTCATTTGGAACAGCAAAAAAACCAAAATAGTCAAAATAGTTCTCAACAACAAGAATCATGCAGGAGTCATCACAAACCTGACTTCAAACTATACTACAGATCCATAGTAATGAAAACAGCATGGTATTGGCACAAAAACAGACACATAAACCAATGGAGTAGAATAAAAGACTCAGAAAAACACCCACACAATTATAGCCAATTGATTTTTGACAAAGGGGCCAAAAACGTACACTGGAAAAAAGATAGCCTCTTCAACAAATGGTGTTGGAAAAACTGGTTATCCATATGCAAAAAAAAAAAAAAAATAGAAATATATTCCACTTTCTCACTTGCACAAGCATCATTTCAAAGTGGATCAAAGACCTGGAAACTACTTGAAGAAGAGACCTTACAGCTACTTGAAGAAGGCATAGGACCAACACTCCAACACATAGGCAAGAGGAAAATCTTCCTCAACAGGACCCGAAAGACACAAGAAATTAAAATGAGGATTAATACATGGGATTGCATTAAATTGAAGAGCTTCTGTGAAGCAAAGGAAACTATCAAGAACCTCAACAGAGAGCTGACAGAATAGGAGATTTTTGCCAGCTACTCCTCTCATACAGGAATAATATCTAGAATATACAGAGAATTCAAGAAACTCACTGCCAAAAAACAAATAACCCAATCAAAAAATGAGCAAGTGAATTAATTAGACTCCTCACAAAAGAAATACAAATGGCCAATAAATGTATGAAAAAATGTTCAACATCATTAGCAATCAGAGAGAGGCAAATCAAAACTACCCTGAGATTTCATCTAACCCCAATTAGAATGAAAATTATTAAAAACACAAACAATAACAAATGCTGGTGAGGATATGAAAAAGTAGGAACTCTGATACACTGTTGGTTGGATTGCAAATTAGTGCAACCACTTTGGAAAACAATGTGGAAGATCCTCAGAAGAATGGCAATGAACCTACAATATGACCCAGCTATACCACCCCTGGGTATCTACCCAAAAGAATGGAAACCAAGCCGGGCGTGGTGGCGCATGCTTGTAATCCCAGTACTTTGGGAGGCGGAGACCAGAGGATCCGGGTTCGTGGCCAGCCTCAGCTCTCTCTCTCTCTCCCTCTCTCTCTCTCTCTCT
>PVJS01049621.1:0-14612 GCA_004027185.1 Glis glis | reverse complement strand
GGGCATTCTACCTCTGAGCTACACCCCCAGCCCTATTTTTTTATTCTTTATTTTGAAACAGGGTCTCACTAAGTTGTAGAGGGCCTCACTAAGTAGCTGAAGCTGGCTGTGAACCCAGATCCTCTGGTCTCAGCCTCCCAAGTCCTGGGATTACAAGCGTGTGCCACCACGCCTGACTTATTTTTTATTTTGAAACAGGGTCTCGCTAAGTTTCTGAGGCTGGCATCAAACCTGCAATCCTCCTGTCTCAGCCTTTTTCAAGTGCCAGGATTACAGTCGTGGGCCACCACGCTCGGCAGCTGCTGCTTTTCTCAAGTCAGTCCGTGATCCTCATGCTTAGAAATCAATGCAGTGTTTTCGGACCTTGAACTCTACCATACTCCTTAGTAACCCTGGACAAAACATCTCACTTTGTGTTTTGTAAAATGAGTACTTGGAATAGGAATCTCTGGATTCCCTTTCAAGTCTATGATTCTGGTATAAACAACACAACAAAGCTTGATTTATTTAACGATAGATGCAAGAAACAGCATCATAAACCTGGTTAATGACCCTTAGCATGCACTGTGTGTTGAATCCTGTATAGCTTAGGATTCCCAGCAGAGAGAGGACTCATAAATTTGTAGCAGAACCATTGTGTGCAGTGGGAAGAGATGACTAGAGGTGCAAAGGGACAGTGAGAGGGGCTGTGACCTTTCAGGTGTCTCTCCCTTCCCTCATCCAAGGGAGTTATTATCTAGAAATGTCAGGTTGTATTGCTTAATGATGCACATTTATTTGACCTTTGCACCATCAGTTCTAGTCACAAAAGTTACAGAAGGAAAAATACAGCCAGTCATAAAAACTCAAAGAGGAAAACATCAAATTTTACTACAGCGTTACAGATAAGGTACTTAAAACATGAATTTCAAGTATCTTTGGTCTGATTAGATCTAATAAATTCCAGAACAGCATGGTGATTAATACCTTCTGACGATTTTTAAAATGCCTCATAGGAAGGTAAAAGAATTATTGCAATACAGAACAGGCTCAAATTACAGAAAGTACAGAATCTTCTCTTATTGGTGTTCTATGTAGCACTTTTTCATCGAATACATAACTAATATGAAACGACCGGTTATATATTATTTTAGTGTTATTTAATACCAGTATTAAGCCAGAATGGTGTCTATAGAGAGGGACCAAGTTACTTCTTCCTTAGGTATGCTTAGAGCTTTTTATTCATACTAATACAATATTTGATGAAGCTGTACATTTTAAAAGTAATTTCTGAGCCAGACGTGGTGGTGCCTGCTTGTAATTGCAGTACTTGGAAGGCTGAGTCAGAAGGATCACAGGTTTGAGGCCAGCTTCAGCAACCCTCGGCAACTTAGTGAGACCCTATTTCAAAGTAAAAAATAAAACAGAGCTGGGCATGGTGGCGCAGGCCTGTAATCCCAGTACTTGGGAGGCTGAGACAGGAGGATCACAGGTTTGCAGCCAACCTCAGCAACTTAGTGAGGTCCTTCACAAATTAGTGAGACCCTGTTTCAAAATAAAAAATAAAATAGGGATGGGTGTGTAGCTCAGAAGTAAAATGCTGCTAGGTTCAATCCCCAGTACCGCAAAATACGAATTGATTAAGTTCTCTCTCTTTTAGATAAAGACTTTGCTTATTTTTGATATGGTCAGCATGTAAGGTTGCCAGATTTGACAGACAAAAATATAGGACATCAGCCGGGCATGGTGGCGCACGCTTGTAATCCTAGTACTTGGGAGGCTGAGACCGGAGGATCCGGGTTTGTGACTAGCCTCAGCTACTTAGGCCCTCCACAACTTAGTGAGACCCTGTTACAAAATAAAGAATAAAAAATAGGGCTGGGGGTATAGCTCGGAGGTAGAATGCCCTGGGTTCAATCCCCGTACCACAATATATATATATATATATATATATATATATATATATATATAATCAAATTAAATTTCAATTCCAAGAAAACAAAGAGTATTCTTTAGTATAGGCATGTCCCAAATATGGGACAGGGTATATCTATACCCAAGACTGTTCATTAACTGGGATCCTGTATTTTATCTGACAACACTACCTGGGTGATATGTTACAAAAAATGGTCACAATCCTTCTGTTCTCTCTGGATCCACTCCTTTTGCAATGTGATTTTGCATTCCTCCCTTGAGAAGTGGATTTTATTTCTCTGTTCTCTGAATTTGGGGGGTCTCATGACTTACTTTGGCTCACAGAATGTGGTAGAAGTAATGTACCAATTCTGAGCCAAGATCTCCAGAGTCTTGTTCACTCTGCCTCAAGCCCGGGAGAATCTTCTAGAGGATGGGAGATCACATGGATTAGAGACAAGGTAGTCCACCTGAGATTGTCCTGGTCAAGCCAACTCCAGTCAATCCAGCAGCTGATTGAAGAGCATAAACTAGCTGAGACCAGGCCAGAAGAATCACGAGTTAATACATGATTGCTATTTTAAGTCACTAAGTTTTAGCTGAAAGAAGCAAATCAATGCAATCTAACAATATAAAGCAGAACTGTGTGTGTGTGTGTGTGTGTGTGTGTGTGTGTGTGTGTGTATGTGTGTGTGTTTTGCTGGGGATTGAACCTAGATGAAAGTAATATGAGATAATTTTTGTAATAAATTTTGAGCATGTAACACTTGGCTATAACTTCAGTGAGTCAGAAATAAACACTTGTGTTGTTGAAATAAACATTTGTGTCCATGGAGGGAGGGATGGATTAATTCTATAAAGAAATGTTTTGCTTCTTTATTTTATGTTTAAAGTACATATCTTTCTAAGCCGGGCGTGGTGGCGCATGCTTGTAATCCCAGTACTTTGGGAGGCGGAGACCGGAGGATCCAGGTTCACGGCCAGCCTCAGCTCTCTCTCTCTCTTTCTCTCTCTCTCTCTCTCTACTTAGTGAGGCCCTCCGCAACTTCGTGAGATCCGGTTTCAAAATAAAGTATAAAAAAATAGGGCCGGGGTGTAGCGCGGAGGTAGAACGCCCTTGGGTTCAATCCCTGGTACTGCAAAAAAAAAAAAGTACATATCTTTTGCTAAGTGGTTCTTCGATATCTTCTTTCTCTGAAGATCTTATCAGGATACACCTCTTTTATTCAGCCCATTCTGCACTATTTCTGGTCATCGGTTATTGAGATCAGATCTGGGGAATGGGGTTGGGGGAGAACCTTCATATATCTATATATCATCAATTAGTAAGTAGATGTCATAGACAACTTTTGCTTAGTCAAATGACTAATGAACATGGACTGTAGGGAGTCCAGAAAAAGAGAGATATGGGTTATGAGTAGTGAAGGAAGAAACAAAAATAGTAGGAAAAAGCTCAACCTTTCTCTCTGGGGTTCCCTGGATGTCTGGATTTTGACTCTGCCAAGATAAGAGAGATTGGATTTATGATGTGGCATTTGAAGTGCTAAACTCTGGTGACCCCGGAGTTAGTTTCTGCACTGAAGATTTTCTAGCAGCCTACCTGGTTAATCAGCCTGTCTCATTGTATGGCTAGAGGAATATAAGACGACTCCACACTGGGAACTTGAAGTATAAATTCCTTGCACAGACTTTGGCGGTTCAGTCCTAGGACACAGTGAGGTTAGATCCTTGTGTGAGCTCCAGCTCTGGGAAGCTAGCTCATGGGATGCCAGTTGGATTCCAGTGCTTGCCTGCGCTCTTTCCCTCTTGTTGCACTGATTCCATGGCATGTATGTATGCATGTATGTATGCATGTATGTATGTATTTGCTGGTACTGGGGATTAAACCCAGGGGCATTCTACCTCCAAGCTACAACCCAGCCTTTCAAAAAAATGTTTTTTCGTTTTGAAACAGGGTATCACTAAGTTGCTAAGGCTGACCTTAACCTGTCATCCTCCTGCCCCAGCTTCCCAAGCACTTGGGATTACAGGCATGCACCACCATGCCTGGCTTCCATGACCTTTGAATAAAAGCCTAAATGAGTATGAGCATTCTTTGAGAAGTGTGCTGAGTCCTTTTTAATATACTCACCTGGGATTTGTACTCAGTGATTTGGGACTGTGTCTCATTTTCCTCATCTGGAAAATGGTGAAAATAATAAAAATAACTGTCTCAGGGGGCCATTATGAAGATTAAATAAGTTAATAGAAGTGCAGTACTTAGAACAGCATTGGCACACAGTACATGCTTGTGCTAGTCAGCTTTCTGTCACTGTAACAAAACCTGAGACAATACATTTAGAAAGAGAAAAGGCTTATTTTGGAGGTTTCAGTTCATGATCAGTTGACCCCGTTGCTTTTGGGTCTATGGCACTGCAGCACATCATGGTAGGAGCACATGGAGAAGCAGAATAACTCACTTCATGTCTGGGAAGCGAAAGAGGGAGCAAAGAGAAGTCCAGGGCCCCATAGACCTCTTTGAGGACACACCTCCAGTGATCTAAAGACCACCTTCTTGGTTTCACTTTTTGTTGTTGTTGGTACTAGACATTGAACCCAGGGGCATTCTACCTCCAAGCTATACCCCAGGCCTATTTTATTTTTTATTTTGAAACAGGGTCTTGCAAAGTTGTTGAAGCTGGTCTTGAACCTGTGATGCTTCTGTTTCAGCCTCCCAAGTACTGGGATTATAGGCGTGTACCACCACACCTGGTGTGGGCTTCACTTCTTAGTCTCCACCACCTCCCAAAAGCCCCATGTTGAGGACCAAGCCTTTAACACATGGGCCTTTGGGGGACATTTAAGATCCAAACTACAGCAATGCTATATAAGTGCTATTAATATAAGCTTTTAATAGGCTTAAAATAATAAGCCTATCTGAAACCTTAGCATGAGAGATTTACCTCTACTCTTTTTATGGATATGTATGATAATTGCTTCCTGTCTTTTCACTTATTAAAGAAAAGTATAATTTAAAAATAGTTGGTTCTTAATTGTTCATATTAATGGGTCACCCTGTGGTAGGGCATGTAAATTGAAAAGTGACTTATTATTTTTCTGTAATTCAACATTTGAACTTTTTGTAGTGCATTATAATTATGCATCATAATGAGGTTCAGCATGGTAGAAACATACATGCACACAGCACTTGTTGTGTTGCCCTCCAGATCCCACTCTGTTCCCTCTCCCTCCCTGTACATAACATTAAAATTGGTATTGATAACTTCATAAATGAACATAGCATTATTTAAACTGTTTACTTCATTAAGTCTCTCCTTTCCCCTCCCACCTCCCTCCCCAAATCCCCTTCCACTATTCTACTAGTATCTCCCCTCATTATCCAAAGTTCCATTTGTTTCCTGAGTTCCCTCTATCTTCCACATGAGTGAGAACATATGGCCCTTATATTTGAACTTTTTATGGGGCCAACCCAAATGCCCTAGTTAATGTGTGTTCAGATGTTATTAGCCAACATGTAAATAGTAAGGTAACTGCTTTGCTATCTCAATGATTGGCTTAATCTAATGTGAGATGCAGTTTGCATTTCCTGGAGAGCACATTGTTTAGGCAAGGAAATGGGTGTGGGAAAGGAGTTCTAGAAGGAAGGATATTAGAGCTGACCTACATCATACCCAGGAACTGGGCCGTGTGAGGAATCTAGACAGCTGGCAGGAAAGCATGCCCCTGAGAAGACTGGGTGAGATTGGATGTTCTGCACTAAAAGCATTTGGGAGGCTTTGTCAATAGCATTGAGACTTGAAACCGAGTCTAGGATATTGGAAGATAAAGTACGTTACATGCATGTCACAAAGAAACCCACTATTGTGTACAATTAATATGCTCTAAAAATTATAATTTTATAAAGAAAGAAAGAGAAAAGGTAATCCTGCTATCTCTAGGGGATCTGGTGAGAAAGAAAAACCTTAGTGAGGACTTCCTGGGAATTTATAATCTTTAGCTGAGGAGAGTGAAGAAGAAAGTGGAGAGGAATAACTCTTAGATAGCTCTATGCATTAGAAAGACGGGTTATTTCAGCAAGTCTCAGCAGTAAGACTGAGTCCTGACAGAGGATAAAGATTGACTCAGAGGGGCTGTGGCACTGGACAGAAGGAATCCCAAATTTAATTTGAAGATCCTATTTACTCAGTTATTTTTACTGAGTATATACTGTTATTCTATCTTGGAAAAACAAAACAGATTAAAAACAACAACCCTTAAAAAGAATTATTTTGGAGACTGAAAGCAAGCAGGAGTATCTACTTTCATATCCAAGAATACAGATGTCAAGCCAAAACTTATCAGAAGAGACAAAGAGCATCACTTCTCACTGATAAAGGGAACAATCCAACAAGAAGATATAATAATAGTAGCCCCAAATGTTGGTACACCTATTTACATAAAACAAACACTACTTGACATCAAGACTTAGATCCCAATACAATAATACTGGGAGACTTCAACATACCTCTATCAACATTAGATAAGTCATCCAGACAAAAGATTAGTGAAGACTCTTCAGACCTAAAGAATACCTAAAGAAGACTTAAAGAATCAAATGGACCTGAAAAACATTTAAAGAATATTTCACGCAACAACAGCTGAATTCACATTTTTTTCAGATGTTCATGGAACCTTCTCCACAATAGACCATGTTCTAGGCCACAAAGCAAATATTAGCAAATTCTAAAAAATTGATGAAATATCTTGCATCGTTTCAGATCATAATGGGCTGGATTTGAAATCAACAGCAAGAAGATACAGAGGATTACACCAATACATGGAGAATGAATAATACATTTTTGAGGATAAAGAAAATGTGACATATACACACAATGGAATTTTACTCAGCCATAAAGAAGAATAAACATATCATTTGTAGGAAAATGGATGGAGCTAGAGAATATTATGCTAAGTTAGATCACCCAGTCTCAGAAGTCAAGGGTAGTATGTTTTTTCTTACATATAGAAGCTAGAATGAAAATAGGAAGCAAAAGAGACTTCAGTCAAATGATGAGAGAAACCAGTAGAATAGTGGGAGGGGATTGAAGAAGGGAGGTGGGGAGGGGAAAAATTAGCATTGAGGAAGGGAACAGTTCAAATAAGGTTATGTCCATATATGGAGGTATCGCTACCAATCTCACTCACATGTATGGGGAGAGAAAGGAGGAGTGAGGTGGGATATCAAAGGAAATACCCCAAGTGATGTGTGCATGTGTTTGTATCACTTTGAATCTCACTATGATGTATAATTACAATGCACCTGTAAAAATATAAAAGTAGGCTGGCTGCAGTGTGGCGAGAGGGCCAGGACAGGAACGAGTGCCCACTGAGCTGCTGCTGCCAGACCAGCCAGGGCCGCCGATCCCCGCCCTGCTGCAGTCCCAGGCACCGGGAACTACAGCTCCTGGCATGCTGTGAACTCCCCGGCCCCGGCGCCTGGCTGTCAACACCATGGAGGAGATGCCGCCCCCGCTGCTGGTCTGCAGCAAGACGCACCTGGAGAAGCTGACCCTGGGCATCACCCGCATCCTAGAATCTTCCCCAGGTGTGACAGAGGTGACCATCCTAGAAAAGGCTCCTGCTGAACGTCATATGATGCCTGAGGATATGAAGAACTTCTACCTGATGACCAATGACTTCCACATGACATGGCGTGTGAAGCTAGATGAGAACATCATTCCATTGGGCAGCATGTCAATTAACAGCATCTCAAAACTGACTCAGCTCAACCAGGCTTCCATGTATTCACTTCCTAGCGCACCAACTCTGGCAGACCTGGAGGATGATACATACGAAGCCAGTGAGGACCAGCCAGAGAAGCCTCACTGTGACTCTCGCAGTGTGATATTTGAGCTGGATTCATGCAATGGACATGGGAAGGTTTGCCTTGTCTACAAAAGTGAGAAGCCAGCATTAGCCCACAACACTGAGATCTGGTTCCTGGACAGAGCCCTATACTGGCATTTTCTCACAGAGACCTTTAACTGCCTATTATCACCCGCTCATCACCCACCTGGACCTGCCCCAGTGGCAGTATGCCTTCACCAGCCATGGAATTAGCCCACGGGCCAAGCAATGGTTCAGCATGTATAAACCCATCACCTACAACACAGACCTGCTCACGGAAGAGACTGACTCCTTTGTGAACAAGTTGGATTCCAGCAAAATATTTAAGAGCAAGAACAAGATCTTAATCCCCCAAAAGAAAGGGCCTGTGCAGCCTGCAGGTGCCCAGAAAGGGCCCTCAGGTTTCTCCACCCCTAAGCCCCTCTCTGGGTCTGGAAACCCCGTCCGGAAGTAAGCACCCCCACTCCCGGCTCTCCACCAGCCCAATAGTGGTGGTTTCCATGCACAGATGGCTCCAACCTCGGATTCTGTAATGGCATCTTCTTGAGTGGCAAAACCTCTAGGCCTTTGTCTCCCACTCACATTAGCCAGGAGTTGGAAGGGCATACTGAGTTATCCCCAAGAATTCTTCACAATAGGTTATGCTAGCCCCGACCTCCAAAAACTACTTGAGAATTTCAGATCTTATTTAAGAGGCCAGATAAATCTATTGAAAGCTGTACTCTTGACACCTATCCCTTAATCCCTTAGCAGTGATTAGGGAAGTCCTCCAAAGAAACCACTAGTTTTGACCTGTGAAACATTAGAAGTGTACTGTTTAGTCAGTAACCATTGGTCACATGTGACTAAATAAACTTATATGAAAATTTTTAAAAAGTATAAAAGTAGAATTATTTTGTGTTTGAGATATGCCTTTAATTTTAAGCATCAAAATAGCTTTCTAAAAATTACTTTAGTTGACATAATAATTGTACATATTTATGGACACAATATGAGCATTTAATACATGTATACAAATATACTGATCAAATCAGGGTAATTATTATTTCCCCCTTATTAATTATCATTTCTTTATGTTGGGAAGATTTGAACACCTCCCTTCTAGTTTTTTATAAAATGTATGATACATTGTCGTGAACTATATAGTCACCATATGATGCTGTGAAACACTAGAAATTATTCTTCCTAGCTAACTGTATTTTGGCACCCATTTTCTAGTCTCTCTCTCCTCCCTTCCCCTACCCTTCCTATTCTCTATGACCACTCCTACTCTATTTCTATGGAATTGACGGTTAGGTTTGGATCTAGAATGTCCCCCAAAGGCTCGTGTGTTGAATGTTTGGTCCCCAGTGCAGCAGTGTGCACAGGTGGGGCTTTTGGGAATTGACCGGGTTATGAGGACTTTGGACCTCATCAGTGGATGCTCTTGTTAATCAACAAAAGGGTGTACTGCTGAGAAACTTTATTTCCTAAAATCAGACATTGTTGGAAACTTTGCTGTTTAAAATCTTATCAACAAGAAGCCGGGCGTGGTGGCGCACGCTTGTAATCCCAGTACTTTGGGAGGCGGAGACCGGAGGATCCAGGTTCGCGGCCAGCCTCAGCTCTCTCTCTCTCTCTCTCTGTCCTTAGTGAGGCCCTCCGCAACTTCGTGAGACCCGGTTTCAAGGTAAAGTATAAAAAATAGGGCCGGGGGCATAGCACAGAGGTAGAACGCCCCTGCGTTCAATCCCCGGTACCGCAAAAAAAAAAAAAAAATCTTATCATCAAGACTAAAATGTTTCACATTTGCCTGGAGGGTCTGAGTCATTTTGACACAGAAAAGCAGCCAGGTGCATAACTTCAGATAAGGGGAGATTTTGGACACAGCATTCTGTTTATCTTAATGTAATAGTTTCCAAGGAAATAGGACCCTGAGTCTGCTTCTTGGCCTAGACTTGATGTCAACCCCTGTACATGCAGGCTTGACTTAATTTGAGCCTGTCAACATCACTCCATTTAAATAAACTCTATCTAAACTCTCCCCTATAGCAACCTTGTCCTTCCTGTGGTTATGGGGACACCTGTGTTTCCTCTGGTGAATGTTCTCCCTTGTGGCAGCAAGTTAATAAACTTGGCTATATTGGACTGTGTTTCTCTTCCTGATGGTCTTTATCAGATGGTATACGTAAAAATATACACGCATGGTATTATGGAAGACCCCATTCTGTTTTTTTTTTTTTTACTTTTTAAAAATCCATACCAGTCTTCGAAAGAAATCTAAACATGTTGCGATAAGTAAATCTACTTCTTCATTACTTCTAACATCTGGATAGAACTTCATCTTATAAGCACATCCATACTCTCACACACCATATTGTTTTAGCCATTCTCCTAAAGTAGATAGCCAGAGTTGCCTCTAGTTCCTCTGTATTACAATCCATGCTGTCTGTCCTCATGCATTTCTTCTTATGAACCTGGAGGAGGATTTTCTGGGATATATATACTCTGAAATGGTACTGCTGTATTTTAAGATAGACTGCCAGGATTTTGCTAAGTATTACCAGAATAGTAGCTCCAATTTACATACTTGCCAAAACTTGACATTATTTTCTGCTTTCCAGTGTTCTTCAATTTGATGGGTATGAAGTGGTATTCTATTTTTGTTCTAATTTGTGTTTCTTTGAGCATAAGTCTAGCATCTTTTCTATGTCAATTACCTATTTATTTTGCTTCCATGAATTGCCTATTTGCATTCTCTCTCCCTTTGAAAACTTGGGCTTTCTGTCTTTATACTAATAAAGCATAAGAGTTTTTGCCCTGTTACAATTTATAATTAAGCAGAAATAATTTACAATTAAGCAGAAACTAGATAGCAATAGAATTTTCTATGTGGTATTTCCTGAAAGTGCAAACGATAGTCCCCTAAATATAACTGTCATAAGCTGTTCTTAGAGGCAGTTGGGAGAGAGAAAATGTGACCATATTGGAAGCATAGGAAAGAGGTAAGTGATGGAAGAGAGACTGCCTTCTGGACTATGGTAGATAACAAAGACAAAGGCCAGAGGGAGAAGGGCAGTTGGTAGTTCCAGAAAAAGCAAGGAGGCCAATTTGAGTAGTGGGTATGGTTGAGATAGTGTTAATTAAATAAGATTTAGTTGGTAGGAGGACTAGTCTGTCCCTGTGGTAGTTAATTTATGTGTCAATTTGACTGGTAGACAGAGTTCCAAGATAGGAGGTAAGGCATTATTTCTGGGTATGTCTGGAGTGTTTCTGGAATTGGTAGACGGAATAAAGCAGATTGCCCTCCCCTATGTGCATGGGCATCATCTACTCTGTTGAGAGACCGAGTAGAACAAAAAGGTGAAGGGAAGGGGAATTCACACTCTGATTGCTTGAGTCTACTCCTGGCTTAGACTGGAATTTTTATCACTTGGTCTTCAGGACTTTGGACTCAGACTGGAACTACATCACCAGCTCTGTGTCTCTGTCTTGCAGACTGAAGATCATAGGACTTCTCATTCTTCATAATTGTGTGAACCAATTCCTAATAATAAATATCTTTATGTATTATATATAATATAAAATACGTATCATTCCATTAATATATTTTATATAACATATTAAAGTAGATAATAAATCTCATATATCTATAAATATGTATTATAAGAAATCAGCTCATGTAATTATGAAGGATAAGAAGTTCTACAATTTTCCCTCTTCAAGCTGGAGATCCAGGAAAGGTAGCTGTGTAGTTCTAGTCTGAGTCTGAAGGCCTGAGAACCAGAAGAACCAATGGTGTTTGTTCCAGTCTGAATACAAAGGCCTGTTGGTTTTATTTCTCTGAAGAACCCTAACTAATATAGTCCCTGAGCAGGGAGGTAACATGGTCAAAGTGGTATTTAGAAAGTTCTGATTTTCCTTGGGTGAAAGGACTGAGAAATTGGACCAATATATATAATAGATTGTAGGTGAAAAGTGAATCTCTATTTGGGTTGAACAGAAAATATGTGCTGGATGTTAGCATTGGGATTGAAAAAGAAAAGATAATCAGATTAAAAAAGAAAGAGGATTTGATGGCACTATGTAATCAATGAAGAAGCCATTGATTATTATTAGACTTTAGTTTAATGGTTTGGAAATAAGATGGTACTGTCTGAAATGGGGTAGCTTGGAAGGAGAAATACGCAACAGAGGAATAGCATACAATGCAATGGTGTCATATTTTAATTTTCATTTGAAAAAGTTATAGGGTGTAAGGTGTTCAGAAGTTCAAGATTTTCCCCCTTTATTTATTTTTTTTACTTATTTATTGGTGCATTGTAATCATACATCTTGATGAGGTTCAGGGTGGTAGAGGCATACATGCACACAGCAATCTTTAGCCCTCCCCCAATTCCCACTCCATTCCCTCCCCCTTCCCTCCTTCTCATGCTCAGCATAGTGATTGATAAGTTTGTGTATGTATACCATGTGCAGTACTCCCCCACCCCTGTTATCAGACTCTTTTCTTTCTGGGCTTTCTAAGTACTCTTTCTACACACAGACTCTCATTTGCTAAGTGAGTACTGTTTTAAAAATTGTCCATATTCCCTTAAATCCTGAGAAATACCACTGACCTTTTGTAAAACTTGTCATATTTTGAGATAATCAAGCACTATATTAAAAATGGTGACTCTACCAAATGATACACTTTGTTATAATGATTGATTTGTATGTGGCTTGCTCAGTAAGTCTATATTGTAAGCTTTTGGGGCTAATATAATTTGTTTAAACCCTCTAAGCAAAGTGCTGTTACAATGACCATCTCCTGGGACTTGGAAATAGCCATGTTATACAGCACTTGATGTTATACACGAATGACATTTATTAGAATGGAATTCTATATGTATTATTTCTTCCGACATCCTCCTGGCTTTTTTAGTCTCCTCACAGCGTGAAGCTTTGGTAATTATGCTAATGCTTGCTGATTCATGAGGACAACTTCCTAAAGCGCACTTAATTAACTTGGAGATTTTGTAAACAGCTGTACATGTAGGTTCCGCAAATTATGGGAATATGTCAATCTGACATGTGTACAGTCTGCCTTCTAACCTCATCACTTTTACTGAAGCTTAAAACAATGGGATGCTTCAGTCTGGTACCTTTTGAATGAAGCAACTGTTTATGGAGGATTCTGGGAAATGTCACTTTAGCCTATATGAAGATGGGGACAATCTGATTCCTCTAGTCTGACTCTGTTGGTCCAGAGGAGTCAAGTAGATTGTTGCCCTTTAAGTTGGTATGAGGGGAAATATTAAAATTTCTTTTTTTTGGAAAAGGGCATAATTTTTCCAACATGTTTCTACAATGTGATTTTGCTAGTTTCCTAGTCCTTCTGACCAACATTGCTCTTCAGTGGACAGGTCTGAAAATCAGATTTCTCATTCAGAAGGCTCCATGATCTCTGCTTCCTTTCAGTCCCAGCCACTGGGTTGATATGCTATTTTGTGACTAATCATCTTCATTTGAATGGAAATCATCTGAATTTTAACCTAGTTTATTAAAAATCCCATTCATCTCTACACATAGCGATAAGATTTATCTACCTAGAACATTTAGCCAAGATTAACAGCGCTGTACTAGAAATTATACACAACAAAAATGTCAGAGGAAAAGATAATGAATCCCATCGGAGCCATGACCAAGCTAATCAAAATGGAAAGAAGAAACATTGCCAGGACAGAACAGAAGGGGGAGACTTACTACATACAATTAGAAGAAACAGCATTGCACAAGCTAATGACAACAGAGAATAGGAATGGTTTTTAATAATCTTATTACCACTGCATAAAATCACACTCTCAGATAAGTCCTAGAAAGTAAGCCAGGGATTTGCCTATGGTTTCTCAAGGGTCCCGACAAGGTCATTTCCCCTCATTAATTTAAGTTAAAATCCTGGGTACAATCTCTTTGGGAACTAGCTAGATTACATCTAAAGATAATCAAACATTCATTGCTTAGCCTTCTCTTTGGCTTCAATAGTCAGAACCTCTTCCCCGGCCTCAGCAGAAGGAGCCATGCTGATGATGAGTGATTGACGGGAAGTTCCTCTGGGTAAAGTTGCCCTTCTAATCGACCAGGGCATTTCCTCTGCTGTAATAGAACTTGTGCTACCTTTGGATCTGTCCAGTGCCTTCTCTGCTGGCTCTCTTCCTTTATCTTCATCTTCTTTTCCTTTGACCTCTCCTTTTTTGGAGTTTTCATTTTTATTCTGGAGGGGGCAGTTACAAAGAATTGGTATTGAAATCATAATCAAGGACATTGGAGTCTTTTGATTAGCATACAATAGTCACCACCAAGCCAAAGACTGTCTCAATTAAGTGAATCTGGGAATCCTTTCTGCCTTGCTTTCGACTGTCATTTGACTAAGCTTCCTGGTGTGCTGGAGAGCGGCGCTGAGCTCTTTCGTCTGATTTACAGTGTTAGTCTAGATTGCATTTTTTGTCCTGTCAAAGAATTCCCTTTCTATTTATTGGTCCTCATACTCTTAGAATTAATAGACTCAATGCTCAGGAAGCTTTGCTCTTCATTTTTAAGTTTTACTTATTTCATTTATTCTATGGAGATAAAGTTTTAAATATTTATCTTTAATACTATATAAAATAAACTAAACACTATATAAAAATACTATAGAAAGAATGGTTTTTCCTCCTGCATAAGCTCACAGGAGAACTTCAGGGAGAAATTCATATCTCTTCCCTAGAATAATCTTCTCCATTTGTCCCACGAGGGCTTCAGCTATCATTTTTAAGCCTATTGTATTTAGTTTTATCTATAGAAATTTCTTTTTTTTTTTTTTTTTTTTTTTTTTT
>PVJS01049620.1:0-14613 GCA_004027185.1 Glis glis | reverse complement strand
AAAAAAAAAAAAAAAAAAAAAAAAAAGATGGATAACCACTAGCCATCCTAACCAAAAGAAAGGTAGAATCAACCAAAGTCACTAAAATAAGAGATGAAAACAGTGATATTATCACCAACAGCACAGAAATCCAGAGGATTATCAGAAACTACTTTGAAAAACTACTACAACAAAATGGAAAACCTAGGAGAAATGGACAAATTTCTAGACACATACAACCTTCCTAAGTTGAATCAAGAAGATATAGAAAATTTAAATCAACCAATAGCAATCAAAGAGTTTGAAACAGCTTAATAAAGGGCCTACCATCAAAGAAAATCCCAGGTCCAGATGGTTTCCCAGGTGAATTTTATAAAACCTTTATAGAAGAACTAATTCCAATATTCCTTAGCCTATTCAATGAAATAGAAAGAAACAAGACTCTACCAAATACATTCTATGAAGCCCACATCACATTAATACCAAAACCAAATAAAGACAGCTCAAGAAAAGAAAACTACAGACCTATATCATTGATGAACTTAGATGCAAAACTTCTAAACAAAATACTAGTAACACGCATTTGAAACCACATCAAGAAAATCATACACCATGACCAAGTCAGGCTCATCCCAAGGATGCAAACCTGGTTCAACATATGAAAAACAATCCATGTAATCCACCACATAAACAGAACTAAAGACAAAAATCACATGATCATTTCAATAAGATGCTGAAAGAGCATTTGACAAAATCCTATACCCATTCATAATAAAACACTGGTGAGAATCAAAATAGAAGGAACATACGTCAACATTATAAAGGCAATATACAATAGGCCCACAGCCAACATCATGTTGAATGGGGGAAAACTATGAGAGTTCCCCTTAAAAACAGGAACAAGACAAGGATGTCCACTATCACCACTCCTTTTCAATATAGTACTAGAGACCCTAGCCAGAGCAATAAGGCAAGAGAAGGAAATAAAATGAGTGAAAAAGGGAAAAGAAGAAATGAAACTATCTCTATTTGCAGATGACATGGTATTATACTTAGAAGACCTAACAAACTCAACAAAAAGGCTTATAGAACTGATCAACAAATTCAGCAAAGTATCTGGATACAAAATCAATCTTAAAAAATCAGAGGCTTTTCTATATGCCAACCATAAATCCGCTAAAAAAACAAATCCAGAAAATATTTCCACTCACAATATCCCCCAAAACAATATAATACTTAGGAATAAACCTAACCAAGGATGTAAAAAAAAAACTCTACAAGGAAAATTATAAAACATTGAAAAAAGAAACTGAAGATCTTAGAAGATGGAAAGACCTCCCATGCTCCTAAGTAGGCAGAATAAATATCATCAAAATGGCCATTCTTCCAAAAGTGATCTACAGATTCAATGCAATATCCATTCAATTACCAAGGTCTTTCTTCACAGACATAGAAAAATTCATTTGGAACAACAAAAAACCCAGAATAGCCAATGTAGTTCTCAGCAATAAGAACCATGCAGGAGGCATCACAACACCTGACTTCAAACTATACTACAGAGCCATAGTAATAAAAACAGCATGGTATTGGCACAAAATCAGACACATAGACCAATGGGGCAGAATAGAAGACTCAGAATCAAACCCACACACTTACAGCCAATTGATTTTTGACAAAAGAGCCAAAAACACACACTGGAAAAAAGATAGCTTCTTCAACAAATGGTGCTGGCAAAACTGGTTAACCACATGCAGAAACATGGAAATAAACCCCACTTTCTTACCCTGCACAAGAGTCAATTCAAGATGGATTAAAGACCTGGAAATTAGACCAGAGACCTTGAAGATACTTGAAGAGGGCATAGGCCCAACTCTTCAACACATAGGCACAGGCAAAAACTTCCTCAAAAAAAAAAAAACCCAAAGGAACAAGAAGTTAAAAAGAGGATCAATACGTGGGATTTCATTAACCTGAAGAGCTTCTGCATAGCAAAGGCAACTATCAAGAACCTCAACAGAGAGCTGACAGAATGGGAAAAGATTTTTGCCAGCTATTCCTCTGATAGAGGACTAATGTCCAGAATATACAGAGAACTCATGAAACTCACCACTAAAAAGAGAGACAACCTAATCATAACATGGGCAACTGAAATAAATAGGCACTTCACAAAAGAAGAAATACAAATGGCCAATAAATGTATGAAAAAATGTTCAACATCATTAGCAATCAGAGAGATGCAAATCAAAACTACCCTGAGATTTCACCTAACCCCAATTAGAATGGCAATCATTAAAAACACAAACAATAACAAATTCTGGCGAGGATGTGAAGTAGGAACTCTAATACACTGTTGGTGGGATTGCAAATTAGTGCAACCACTTTGGAAAACAGTTGTTGAGGATCCTCAAAAGACTGGGAATGAAGCTACCATGTGACCTAGCAATACCACTTCTAGGTATCTACTCAAGAGAATCTAAACCAAATTACCAGACTAATGCATGCCTATCTATGTTTATAGCTGCACAATTCACAATTGCCAACCTATAGAACCAGCCAAGATGTCCATCAACATTTGAATGGATTATAAAACTATGGGATATGTACACAATGGGATTTTATGCAGCCATAAAGAAGAACAAAATTATGTCATTTGCAGGGAAATGGATGGAATCAGAGAACATTATTCTTAGTGAGATTAGTTAGTCAGAAAAAGTGAAAAGTCAGATGTTCTTCCTAATATGTGGAAGCTAGGGAGAATAAGTTGTAGGAGGGTCTCCTGACAAAGACAGAGAAAACCTTAGATGAGTAAAAAAGGTGACTTAACTGAGGGAGATGAGAGGGGGAAGAGGAAAAGACCCTAATAAACAGGATGTACATACACAAACTTATCAAAGTCAACTACTATGCTAAGCATGAGAAGGAGGGAAGGGGGAGGGAATGGGGGTGGGAATTGGGGGAGGGCTAATTGACCGATATGTGCATGTATACTTCTACCACCCTGAAGCCCATCAAGATGTATGATTACAGTGCACCAATAAAAAATATAAAATAACAAAATAATGTATGAAAATAAAAAGAGCTCAACTGTTAATACATCTCAAGGGCAATGTAAACATATAAAATAGCCAGAAAGAATTAGATGGGATTAGGAGGATAACTGGGCTAAAAAAAAAAAGAGCAAAGAAAAAGGATCCCTGAGAGATGAAAATTGGAACATGGAAAAGAGAATTCCTATAGAATAGAAATAGATGTGTATTACTGAAGATCGAATAAAGGGCTGTATCAAATACATGCAAAAATGCAAAAAATCAAATAGAGTAGCAATTTGTTTCTTGCCCAGTAACTATCCGGGGCAAGTGGCTCTCCTTGATATGGAGATTCAAGGACACACATCCATCCCTGGGGTCTGTATCCATTATGGAAATAAAGTGTTGAACAGGCACACCCACTTCTTAAAAGTATTGGCTTTGAAAGGGTCCATATCACCTCCACAAGTCCATTCCTAGCTGCATGGGGCTTGGGATATAAAAGCCAGGCTGGAAGCCAATTTCTAGCTACAACCCTGTTACTATGGAAGCTGAAAACATTTCTTACAGACAACTAGCCATCTCCAGTATGATTAGTAAGGGACACAAAGGAATAGATCCAGTGCCCAAGACTTGGAGAAATGGGAACAAAAGGGATTCACAGAAGCAGAAACCCTTATGTGGATTACCAGCCCAAGATCTAAGTGGTCAGACATGTGCAGGTGTCCTGCTGCTGACAGCAAGGAAGGCACTCTGCTCAGTGTCCTAAGCAGTTTTACAATAAAGAGGAACAGAAGTTGAGGCTGAGGGTGGGGGTGTACACTGCCTAAGAGTGGTCCTTGCAGAAGGAAGATGAAGACCCCCCCCTTGGTCTTCTAAGCCCCTCCTTAGTCTTGGCTCTAGCATCTTTGTGTTTTATTTAAGGGTCTTCTTAGCATCTGAGTTCAGGCTCTGATATTCCAAAGAAACTCAAAGTAGTTTGTTATTGGCTGTCAAACTCCTAAAGACTTGTCTCTGAAAGTCTTGGTTTTTAGTATGAGCAATAAATAATTATGATTCTTTTTTATTAGTTCCCATGCCTTCCATGATTTCTCCTAAATTCCTGCTGCTCCTCTATCCCTGACACTGAAAGAAGAATATAAGACTCCACAGACTCCAAGACTGGGAGGTTGTCCTTTCCATCCTCGTCCACCAAATACTTTGGTCCCATTAGATGGCATCATAAACTGGGGTGAGATGTGAAGCAGCAACTGGGTTAAGTTAGATCCACCAATAAATATTTCAGCCTCGTGACCTACAACTGTGGACTCAGATTTACAATGTTCGTACTGGCTCTATGCAGAGTCCCTGTGTGTATTGATGTGGTGGCTGTCAGTGTAGGATGCCTCTGTCTTGTCGGGATATCAACCCCTGAATTTTTAATTCTTTAATTTAAAATGGGATGTTTTACACAGAGGAAGTCATTAAAGCTGTATGGAGCAAAACAAAACAAGTCCAGGAGTAGCTTATTATGGCAGAATGATGTATGCGGTGATTGTGTCAGAATTTCCTCAGAGCAGGAACAAACAAATATCCCAGACTTCTGCCTTGGCTCACTGCCACCTGCACTTGGGGCATGCAGAGCGAGGGGCCAACAGGCACTGGCGCTGACCGGGTGGGTGTGGTGGGAAGGCCAGCAGAAAGTGGGGAGAGCTGTGGACATTTCGAAGCATATTCTGTGTCCAGAAGTGTATTGATTTTCTCATGCATATTATCGGGGGGTTTTTTGTTTTGTTTTTTGGTACTGGAGATTAAACCCTGGGACATTCTGCCTCGAAGCTTATACCTCCAGCCCTTTTTATTTTTTTTTAAACAATCTCACTAGATTGCTGAGAGTCTTGCTACATTGCTGAGGCTGGTCTCAAACCTGAGATCCTTCTATCTCAGCCTCCCAAGAACTGGGATTACCGGTGTGGGCCACCTTGCCTAGTGCATATTATCTTCAACCACCCAAACCAACCTGAGAGCTCCTCATAGTTGAGAAAATGAACCTGCATAATATGAACAGCCCCACAAAATATGGAAGCCAAACAGGTCCCCAATCTTTTCTTAACATTCCTTCAAGTCAGATGATCAGAATGTTTCAGATCTGAAAAAGGTAACATGACATAGTGACCCTAGATTATGGGACAGCTCATCAGAGTCAGAGGGGAAACTCCATTATCATCTAACAGGAACATGTCTGCCACAAAACACAGGAATTTTCACTGAATATTACTAAAACCTGTGTCACTTTTGTCGGGGTTTAGCACCTAAAGAGATCACAGCAAACTGGAAAAGTTTCGAATTTCAGAGCCTTCTTGGGGTCAGAATCAGGAATTGGAAATTATGGGCCTTATTTTTCCCTTTCTTATGTCATTTCCTGTCATCCTTTCTTCTTTCATTCCTTCCTCATTCTCTTCCTTCCCTCCATCCTTTAATTGATCCATCTCTTAATTACTAGGATATGTTCTGCAAGATAATAATAGGTCATATTTTTATTAACAATCACACGACTCTTCTCCCATCTCAAACAAAGGAGTCAACAAGCGAGATTCTATGATCAAATGATTTGAGGGAAATTTTGGATAAAAATGCTCCTTACTGCAACAACCACTAGAACCACCACCACCAATATCATAAAATGCCTTGTAAGTTTTCAAAAACGTGTAGAATTTATTTGACCATAGATAACCATAGTGGGCTTTTGAAAACAGTGCTCCTCTCTTACACCTCCATGGAGTGATTCCTCTATGTTCCTGGTCCTTCTTTATCCCTTCCCTGTATCCAAAACTGCAGGTTTAGTCCTATGTATTAGCTTGGAAAAAAATTAGCTGAGATCTCTAAGGATCTCTATTCTAATGTTTAAAACTGATCCTCAAATTTATCCAAAAACCCCTCACATTTTAGGGATCTTTTTACTCCTAATAGGATCAATTTCTTAGTCATTTACAATAAAACAGTTCCTTACCTCAGTAAAAACTGATTTTTATCCACTTATATCTTACATTTTGTGCATCACAAATGGTTCTTCATTTTAAAAACTGACATGTGGCATTTCCTTAAGCAATTTATCACCACATTTAAGGGAGACATGAAGCTCTAATACAGATTCTAGTTAGAAATATAGATTCATTCAGTATTTTGTAAGTAATATATTTAAATCAACCATACTGAAGCTTGTCAATTGTGGGGGTTCACATTTTTGGAACGATAGGTGAGGAACACATACACACACACACACACACACACACACACACACACACACACGAGTCTAGGGAGACTTTTCATGAACATAATCCTAAAGGAAATCCTCAAGAAGTCTAGAAAATAGAGTCTGTTCTGGGTTTGATTTTTAAATGTAGTAATGGCTACAAAAGTAACATATGTAGCCTACCATAGAAATTCTGAAAATAGAATTTTCACCATGACCTAAATGGTGACTCAGGGGTCCAAGATGGCAAAGCTGGGAACTGTCAGGTGTGTGAAGGCCTTGGCTCGAAAGGTGTAGATTTTGTATCTGCTGCGTGTTACTGGTCAAAATAAGTCTCCAAGTGAGCCTGGATATCTGATGAGAGAATGGGAAATCACACTGTAAAAGGGCCTGCAGGACTAGAGGGACTGTCCTGGCCGTATCTGTAAACTATCTATAGATAAGCATACAACAAGAACTGTCCCCCAAAGAGACAGAGTCCCACAGCAGCGAGTCAGAGTATCTGTTCCTCTCTGCATTCTCTAGTTGGGTATTTCAGGAATCTCTGTAAACCTTTATTGGTCCAAGGTGTCCCAGATGAAAGTCCAGTGGTGACTTAACTTTAATTTGTAATTGCTAGTAAAGCTGAGCATGAATGGCATATATCTATCCACTGGCCACTTAAATTTCTTTTGTTGGTGTTAACTGTATGATCATATTCTTTGTCAATGTAAAAAAATGAGGAGTTTAAAAGGCTATTTAAAAGTGGATTTGGTGTCCTTTTTGTTAATTTCTAACTGCACTTTATATATGTCAATTCTTTATCACATATGTTGCAATTTTTCCCCAGTTTGTGTCTTATGTGAACCTCATCTGCCTCCTTTCACACCAACATCCCTTTTAGGCCCATCTGACCTAGATTCTTCTGTGTACTTCATTCCCCAGGCACATGCTCAGAGTGAGTTGCTGGACTAACAGCACCCTGTTAATGGAGTATCTTTAGGAAGCTTACACAGAGGAGTGTGCTGGGAGGAGTGTGCTGGGTGGCTCGGCTTCCCACCAGCTGCATTTTTTTTTTTTTGCGGTACCGGGGATTGAGCCCAGGGGCGTCCTACCTCCGAGCTACACCCCCGGCCCTATTTTTGTACTTTATTTTGAAACTGGGTCTCACGAAGTTGCGGAGGGCCTCACTGAGTAGCTGAGGCTGGCCTCTAACCCGGATCCTCCGGTCTCCGCCTCCCAAGTACTGGGATTACAAGTGTGCGCCACCACGGCCGGCCAGCTGCATTTTTTAAGTCAAAAGTTACCATCAATCATGTTAGATACATTTACAGTTCAGATTGGATCAGACTAGATCTTGGAAAAGGATAAGCAGGCTTAAGGTGTCTCAGCAGAGTCATTCCATGAAGAATCAAGATCAGCTTGTGGCAGGGGCCCTGCAATGACACTGTTGCTTTTTCATCCATGCTTGTAGACCTAGAGACCATCAGCTCCCAGTCTCCAGGCTCAGAGCCCACCTAGCACTTCAGAAGGACATGGTTCTCTGCAGACCTCTTAGCATCTTTCTAGGCTTGAAGCAGATAGAGCAGTGGCTTGAGGGACCTGGAAGCTCTGAAGTGTAATTCAGGCCTTGGTGAGGTGTTTTTGATGGTGAGGCTACAGTCTTCAGTTAGCTAATCAAATGCTAACCCACCCTGGGTGCTATTGTGAAGGCATTTTTCTGGTGTAATTAAACCCCCTAATCATCATTTGATTCTAAGTCAGGGAAATTAGCTTGGAGAATTTGGATGGGCTTGACTGAAGCCTTTGGAAAACCTTAAAAGGAGGACCACAGTTTCTGAGAGAGTGGGGAGATTCCACCTATGGATGGCAGCTTTGGTACCCTACCCATGCTCTTCTCTTTCTTACTGCTAGCTGATGGACTTAGGATGTGCTCAGCCAGATGACAATTGTGCAAGTCAAATCCTTATAAAAATCCTTATAAAACATAAATGTTTTATACACACACACACACACACACACACACACACACACACAACCACTTCTCTAGTGGAAGAATATCAACCTGATGATATCGCTTCTAACTCTCCTTGTCTGGACATGATCTTCTGTCCCTGAAACCATTCCAGTGATCAGTTTGCCCTTGCTATCACTTGAGGATTCTGTGGGTCTGGATTTTCTTTCTGGGAAAGAATAGCAAGGAGAGAGAGAGAGGCTGGGCTAACCATAAACCTGATGGACTGAATGGAAGCAAAGAAGAGCTGATAGACTCACTTCAGTATTTATTTGATGGTGGGACATATGAGACGCACACCTGAGGGTCAGGAGTCGTACTTGGTAAGTGGGAAGAAATTGTACTAAATCGCTCCAGAGCATATTTCCTCTCACCCTGCATCTGTTTTGCTCTTTGTAAACCTAGGCCATCTCTCGTCCTATACAAACCTCTGGCTGAGAATCCCCTCCCCTAGCCTCTGCCAAACCACACCCTCAGCTCCCCCCAAATCTGATTTCATGCTCCAGTGTTCCATGACAGTCCCCCTGGAGGGGCCCATCTGGCTGCAGTTTGCAGTTTCCAGACTTCCTATACACCCAACTGTCTCTCGCCTGTGTCCTGCAGATGTGCACATGCATCCCGTGCAGCTGGAATGTCTGTGAGCCTCCGGTTGTAAATCTTTCCTGTACAATTTGCTCTCGCCTTTTGCTAGAACAGGAATAGCAATGCATTAGGAGCCTGGCAGCAGCTTCCCATCTTTCAGGGGTGGCACTTCCGGTCTGCTCATGCTGCAGCAAGGAAGGGCAGCCACCCGAATTGTGACTCCTCCTTCCACTGATGGGCCTGGAGCTGGCCGAAATCACAGTGCTGGAAGGCAGTGAGCTTTTTCTCAGTGTCTGACCATGAAATCTTGCTGATTTACCCTTGAGCCCACCCTCGACGAGCCTGTCACCTGCTACACCCTAAATTTTCTCACTTCTCTCTTGGCCTTTCTAGCCTGCCTCCAAGCAGCAGCCTGAGGGATTGTTTTAAAATGTTAAACCAATCATAACTGCTCCTCACATGCCACCCTGAAACACAATCCAACTTCATAAAGACCACTGAACAGGCTGAGCATCGCCTTGGGGACCAAGGACAATGGCATGCTTGGCTTCATCCTCCCAGATCTCATACCTGGTAGGGAGTCAGCCAAGGAGACAGATGTTAAATGCCTGACATTTCCCGCTGAGTTAGGGGTGAAGGCCCACCCCTAACCCAGACTTTTCTGACTTGGCCCTGGCACCCTCAGCTTTACCCTCCCCCCACAAACCTCCCCAGCCCCCTTCACTGGTCCCCTGCTGGCCCTTACACAAACAAGATCATCCTCCTGGCATCCACCCCTGGGGCTCAGAACACCTACAGAGTCCCCTCTCCTTCACTCTCCTGGTGAGTTCTTTCTTGTGTTTCCAGGTGAATCGCCATGTCCCCACATCTAGAAAGTCTTCTTAGGGCCATGTGGGACTGGAAAGCAACCCTTCTGAATCCATTTCTGTACAAATTACTCCGTTGTAATTTGGACCAATGATCTCTTACCCATGAAATGGTGGAAACATTTTAAACAGAGAGATGGAGCAAGAGAGGGAACAGGAAGAAAGGAGAGAGGGAAGAAGGGAGTATGGTAAGGGAAAGGAAGGGAGCTCAGGAGCTGGCGTGGTTGGGTGAGTCACATCCCTACATCTATTCTGCTACCTTTATTAGGCACCTACTGTATGTTGAACAAGCCATGGAATTGTCCCTGCCATTGCAGGCTTACTGGCGAGTGGGACGAAATAGATTCATGAATGAGCTTCGGTCCCCACCCTAGGTAGAGTCTATCTCAGTCAGCATCCTCACTGCTGTGACCCCCAAACACCTGACCACACCACTTTGAGGAAGGAAACACCAACTTAGAGGAGGGAAAAATTAATTGCTCACAGTTCTGGAGACTTCAGAGTCTCAGTCCATGTCAGGCCAGTTATGCTGGTAGAGCGCAGAGCATGGCAGCAGGAAGCAGAGAGGGAAAGAGAGAAAGGGCTCTGCTCTCACGCCATCACAGGGGCCAGAAGCAAGAGAGCTAGAGCAAGGGGGGAGGGACATGGCTGCCTTGTCTATGTGAGGTATGGGGGACATCCTAAATTCAAACCACAATAGGATCTAAGTTCACAAAATGGATTTTGGAGGTGGAAGTTTTGTTTTATTTTCCTCCCACAGGACTATGTTTGTTGTCTCTGATGTAAAGGAAAAAGAAATAGGCTCATTGTGGCTTAGAGTCAGACAGCCAACATACCTCACTGAGTAAAATTACTAAATTATGTAAGCTTACATAATTCATAGATGGTACAATTCACCCCTTTCAACATACATCCTATGTATGCTGGCTTGATAAACACATGGTTGTGTAATGACCCCCCACAATCAAGATGCAGAATACCCTTACCCCTGAAACATCCCCCTCGTGCTGCCCCCTTGTGGTCAACCTGTTCCCTACCTCACCCCCAGCCCCTGGCAACCTTTGTACTGTTTTCTGTCCCTACAGGTTTGCCTTTTCAAGACTGTCATATAAAAGAATCTCACAGAAATTAAATCATTATTCATTTATTGCTTGATCTAGTTCTATGATACACTTTCCAATTTTCTTTTGCTGCATTTTTTCTTTGATAACCTCTGCATGAGATAATAATGTAACATCATCTTCTTTAGAAAGGACAAAAAGATAAGCCAGGCTCTCCTTGGCATCGCAGCTCCTTACTGGAAATGCTGCATCTTATGGGCAATGTTTCTGACCTGAAGGCAGGTCCCAGGGGACTCAAGGGTTTCTTCCTAGCTCCAGCCCCTGTAGCCTTGGTGGTGGCTGGCCCAACCTGTGGCAACTGGTCCAGCTCAGCCAGACCCTTCTTACCCCAGTCCCACCACTCTGTAGCTGATGTGGGTAATGGAGGCAGACTGGTGGTCTCCAGAGCTAGCAAGACCACCAGATGTGGGGAGAGATTCCCAAGCTGGGGCAGAGCTCTGTTCCCCACCTCTCCCAGGAATATCCTGGTTGTTGATTTCTTCTCAATCTTCCCAGGAGAACCCAAGGACCTTGGAAGAAGTCTATGCATGTAAGAGGCTTATAAGCTTAAATATCTTATGTTAATCTATGTCTGACTTTGATTTACTCCAAGGATATCATGGGTTTTTTTTTTTCAGGAATTCCCTGGAACTTCCAAGATGCATCCCAGAGTTCACAACTGTTAGACACTAGGGCACAAAGATGGCACATCAGGCCATTCCACTGTGGGCCTGCTTTGTCTTTCCTGCCCTCAGAGAAGGGAAGAGGGACACAAGTCAACTAGAAGACTCTGAATTAGAGACTTTTGTCAACAAGGTGGTGGAGGAAGAAGATGAACCTAAGCACTTGCACAAATGTTCTGAATTATCTGCATTTTGCCATTCCTTCTTTATCACATAGGGGTGGCAATAACAGGAATACCAATATGCTTTACTCTCTTCAGATTTCCCCTACTGAAAAACCTCACTCTTGAGTTCCCTTGAATCTGTAGGTATGGTATTGCCTTGTCTCTACTGATAAGCCCTGACAGTGTTTCTCAGATGGTACTCATACACCATTACGACTCCTGGCTCCAGGTTCCTTCACTACAAATGAGACAAAGCTTTCTTTGTGATCAGATGCATGTACTGTATTGTCAACTGCTTGTCACCCCCACACTGATGAGAAGATCATCTGTCACTGATGTCAGGACAGTCAATAAAAATAAATGAAGTTCTTTGAGTTTCCTAGACAGCATCCATTTCAAGATGAAGACAAATCAGTGCCAGCCCAGCCACTGTGGATGGGCAGAGGGTAAGATGCTCAAGTGAACAAATATTAAATGTTCACTTCACTTTCTGAGGATTTTATTATGACACAGATGGTCCCTGGCTTGCCATGGTTTGACTTATGATTTTCCAACTTTATGATGGTGCAAAAACAATATTTCTTCAGTAGAAACTGCACTTTAAATTTTGATCTTTCCCTAGGCTAGCAATATGCAATACTGTACTCTCTCCTCAGCAGCTCCCAGTCAGACGTGTCACCATGCAGAGCAACAAAGGATGTTCTACAGTGAGCTGTGTTGCTAAGCTAGGATGTTCAGTAGGTTGGGTGTTGTCAATGCATTTTCAACTAATATCTTCAACTTACAATGGGCTTATTGGGATATGACCCCATCATAAGTGGAGGCATGTTTATATTTAGATAAGTTTGAGTACTGGAACCAGAAGGCTTTTCAATGCTCCTTCCCTACATCACTCCTCCACTCCCCCTCCCTCCCTCCCCGTGGGTCTAGGACTTCCTGGCACTGGTGAGCAGAGAAGCTCAAATGGGAAGACTCAAATGCTCTTGGATGCAGTGGTTTAGCAGACTGGCCTCTACATTAGAAAAGTAGTCACGCAGAAAGATCAGCCAGAGAGTGCGGGAAACTAGGACAAGACTATGCCTCCCCCTTATGCTCATGGGACACCAATTGTCTTTAGAGAATAGCTGTTCTCAAGTTCTGTGGCTGAGAACAGTCAGAAAAACAGCCACTTCAGATCTCTGAAGGTCAATGTCATGGCTCAATGCCAGGAATGTCATGGCTGATCGTGCCTCTCATGGGGATAAACACAGAGAAGTAATTTCTCAGGTGAGTAGCACTTCAAATCACTTGAGCAGAAAAGATGAAACCGCCTACCTTCAATAGAGAGAGAATCCATGGGGAACAGAAGCGATCTCAGTACAGATTAGTAAGGGTACCACTGCCAGCCTCAAAAAGAACACGAGAAGCTGCTGCATTTCACCAACAGACTCCAGGTCCCCAAAACCTGCCTATAAAGCTTACTCCCCTGACAGATGCTTTAGAGATGTCCTCACCTTGTGCCCTCAGGGGCAGTCTAGACTGTCACTCTGCCCCCCAACAGCCATGGAATTAGAGCAAATCCTCCCAAACCCATTTTTTTTTTTTTTTTACTCACCAAAGCAAATTTCTTTAATCATTGAGGGAAGAGAGAAAAACCAACTAACATTTTGCTTGAGGAATGGGTGTTCCTTGTCTTTTTAAAGCAGTATTTGAACACTACTCATCTCAGCCTGTGGCGAAGTCTGGTGAGGTGGGAGATGTCCACGGCATTCCCTACGTCCAGATGGGCACTGCATTGCTCAGACACCACCTGGCTGTGGCTGCTTCCTCCAGAGAAGAGGACCCATTCTTTTGAGCCACCTGATAAAGGTATGGGACAAATTTCACCTTGAGGGGTAAGCTGCCAGAGAGCAGAGGCCATGTGGATTAATTATCAGGCTGTGGTATAGACAGGAGCTTGAGGATGCCCAGTGATGGGTTGTGGCGGGAGTTAGGGGGAGGCCATAGCTTTTTATTCTAGATCAATCTTGGAGTTGACTGGTAGCTGATGCATGTCAGGTTCAGCCTTCAGCTGAAGCAAAAGCTCAGCATGCCAGTTAGCAAGCACTCCCCACCCAGCTCCAAGCCCAGCTGTTTCTGCTCTGGGATTCTGGGCCTAGAACCTGCAGGCTCTAATTCTGCTTTGCCAGCTGCTCCCTGTGAGGCTCTGCAAGACAGGGCACTAGATGGAGACCTGGATGCTGGGGGAAAGAGAAGGGACTTGCTTCTTTTTGTTTCCTGTTTCTGTGAGCACGATCCCAGCAACACTTTCAGGCTGCTTTCTGACGGGATGACTTCCTGTTCTTGTCAACATCACCTCTGCCTCATTTCTTTTTCCCCATTTTCCCAACACTCATAAACAAGCTCATCATTCCTTGATATTCAGAGAAGCAGCACCCCCTCCTCAGGGGTCTGGGTTGCAGCCCTACAGGACGCTCTTCCAGGCGAGATACCAGTGCCAGTGGCCAGGGCCCCTCCCCTTGGGTTCTGGTTTCCGGGCTATGCGGGCTTTTCCTCCATGCTTTTAAGTCTTAGTAATTCCAACCTTCTTCCCACATGTCTTCCCAGCCCTAAGGGAGGCAGTTGTTTCCTGTAGTTACTACCTCTGTGAAACCTCTGAGTTCTTTTTTTATTCCTTTTCAGCTAATTATTTTTAAATTCTTTTTGTGAAAATAACTGGTGTGGTTTCTATCTCCTGCCTCCCCAGGACCGATGTACTCAGATTTTCCTTTAATCCAGGTGGTGGCAGGGGGCCTGTAGTTAACACAAGACATTGAGAATAAGGCCCCAATTATCTGTCACTTGGGTGAGTCACAACCTCACAATCTCCTTCAAGCTGTTTTAACTTTAGTAAAACTGACAGATTTACATTAGAGTTTGTGAACAGTAACCTTGAGCAGAGTGCAGCCTACAGGTGTGACAGGTGTAGCCTGGTGCCTGTGCACGAATTCAGTACAATTAGAATTTCCT
>PVJS01049619.1:0-14613 GCA_004027185.1 Glis glis | reverse complement strand
CTAGTTACTTGTGACTGGAGGGGGGGGGGATGAAGGCATTTAACATGTATTTTGACACAAACTTTTGATGGCTTGGATTGGATTGGGGCCATTGATAGAAAGGAGGAATCAAAACTGATTCCCAGGTCATCCTAATGAACTAATACTGTGAGTTTTCAGCTTACAAAAAGAGGGGAGGAGATTGAAGAAAAGGCCCTCCCAACAACAGAACAAAAAGTGTATTCTTGCCAGGTATGGTGGCACATATCTGTAATCCCAGTACTTGGGAGACTGAGACAGGAAGATCCCAAGTTTGAGGACAGCCTCAGCAATGTAGCAAGACTCACAGCAACTTAGTGAGAGACTGTTTCAAAAATAAAAAATAAAATGGGTTGGGGGTGTAGCTTGGAGGTAGAATGCTTTTATTTCAGTTCTTTATTTCAGTTCTTTAGGACAACTTTTTAGTAGTTTAAAAATCACATCCAAAGCCAGGCGTGGTGGCACATGCCTGTAATCCCAGTACTTGGGAGGCTGAGATAGGAGGATCTCAGGTTCATGGCCAGCCTTAGCATCTTAGTGAAACCCTGTTTTAAAATAAATAATAAAATAGGGCTGGTGGTGTAATGCTCAGAGGTAGAACACCCTGGGTTCAACCCCCAGTACTATAAAAAAAGAAACAATAGCCTTCTTTCTTCCTTTGTGAAAATGAGTTTATTATTTTCTCCTTTTATTTACTTGTTGATAGGCTTAATAGTAAATAGGGCATTGTTTTGCAGGGCAAGGATCTACTAATGTACCATACAATTCACTGTGGTAGCATTAATTTAAATGAAATACAAGTTAAAATTCAGTTTGTCAGCCAGTAGCCACCTTTTAAGTGCTCAATTGCCACATGTGACAAGTAGCTATTGTATTGGATGGCTCAGATACAGAACAAATATATCATCACAGAAATTTCTCTTGGAAGCCAGGCATGGTGGCACATGCCTGCAATCCTTGTACTTAGGAGGCTGATACAGGAGGGTCGCAGGTTCGAGGTCAGCCTCACCAACTTGGTGAGACTCTAAGCAATCTAGAGAGACCCTGTTTCAGAAACCAAAAAGTGGGGGGGAGGCGCTGAGGGTGTAGCTCAGAGTTAGAATGCCTCGGTTCAATTCCCAGTTCCACAAAAACAAAACAAAAAATAGAGGTACTAAATCTGTTATTGGTCTGTCATCCAAATGTTAAGGTAAAATGAAATTTGTAGTGCTGAAGGAGGCCTTGGAGTTCTAGTCTATTTACTCATTTAGCAAGAAACTCAGGCTCCAAAAGTTGGCTCTTTAGTAGCAGCAATCTGGGCTTCTCACCCTCAGTCCACTCTGCTGTGCAGTGGCACATCTTTCTCTGTTTTTGATGGCAATGGGTTAAATAAAATAGCTTTAAAAAAGTCCTTTAATCTCAGAGGGTTGAACAGTTTCATCATGATCGTAGGTAATGATCACTGAGCTTTGGTGAAATCAATGCTGCTAATAAAAACGAAGTACTCCCAAAGACCCTGTTATTGTTTCTCACTTTCTTACAGATTCTCAGTCAGTCAGTTGTTGCTGAATGCGCCATAATTATGAAAAGAATCTTACTCTTTGCATATGGGAAGATATCCTGTCTTGATTATGACTTTTTCAAGGTTGAATAATCCTGACTGCACCTGGTTTCAGCTAGTAACTTTGGGGGGAATGTAATCTTTGTTTACCATGATCTTTTTGAGGCAAATGAGGCATAAACAGTGTCAAATGTGTTGCATGAAGTGCGATATTAGTTTGACTGTAAAATGAGCTATTTGAATCTTTGAATCCAATATTAGGGTCTTTATTTTTCTTTGCATGGAATTTTGTTTTTCTATCTTTAACTGTTGTGAGGATGACTTCTAATTTTCTGAGCTACTGTGATTCTTTTCTTCAAATCATCCCCACAGTCCGCCCTTCCCTCTCTTGCTACTCCCCACCCCCGCCGGCAGAAAATCACACAACTCTTGTAAGAATTTTAATCATCGGCACAAATGAAAATCTTTAGTCTTATTTCTGCCAGGACGACTGACAAAAGGAAACACTGATGAGCTGTCTTGTGAGCCGAGGGTAACTGGCCTTGTGAACAGCTTTTGCATGTGCCAGAAATTTCTTTTTGTCTCAGATGAGTGGTTGTGTTTGGTGGCCATGTTGATTACTGCTGCCTAATTCATGGAGTCCAGGATCTTGCACAGTGATCATCTCTGGGGTTGATCATAAGATCTTTGGAGTCCTTTCTTTTTTGGGGTCTCTTTTTTGTCTTTTTGGAATGGGGGTTTGAACCCAAGGCGCTGCACTTGCAAGGCAAGTGCTTTGCCAACTGAGGTACATCCCAGCCCCAATGGAGTCCTTTCTTGATGGCCAGTTTTCAAGAACAATGACTTGATTTCTAGAAAGGCATGTTTTTACTTTGTGGTCTATATTTGTGAGGGATCGCAAAAGGAAAGTGTCTATTGATTTTGTTGCTAAACTATTTGTTAAATTGAAACAGAAGAGAAAGGAACATTATAAATATACCTAGCCAGATGTCTTAAGTAGCTCGTGAGATAGAAAGGGTAAAATAGATGATAGTAGGTCCTATTAGGAGATATTTATTATTATATAGAATAAGAGATAAAAATGAATTGTTCTGGCCGGGCGTGGTGGCGCACGCTTGTAATCCCAGTACTTTGGGAGGCGGAGACCAGAGGATCCGGGTTCGCAGCCAGCCTCAGCTCTCTCTCTCTCTCTCTCTCTCTCTTTCTCTCTCTCCCTGTCTCTCTCTTTCTCTACTCAGTGAGGCCCTCCGCAACTTCGTGAGACCTGGTTTCAAAATAATGTATAAAAAATAGGGCCGGGGGTGTAGCGTGGAGGTAGAACGCCCCTGGGTTCAATCCCTGGTACCGCAAAAAAAAATGAATTGTTCTCCCCAAATGCATTTTTACATATAGAAAAATACTGATATATCATGTGTATCCGCATACATGAATATTTTTTAAATCAGTAAATGCAAATGCTAAAAAATAAATTCAGAATTATTTATTTATTTTTTTGTTTGTTTGTTTTTGCGGTACTGGGAATTGAACCCAGAGGCATTCTACCTCCGAGCTACACCCCCAGCCCTATTTTTTAATTCTTTATTTTGAAACAGGGTCTCACTAAGTTGCAGAGGGCCTCACTAAGTAGCTGAGGCTGGCCACGAACCGGGATCCTCTTGTCTCAGCCTCCCAAGTACTGGGATTACAAGCGTGCACCATGCCCTGTTATATAAATTCAGAATTATATTCTCAGATTTGTAAGTTCTCACTAGAGGCTTAAATAGCAGATTTGTTGGAGAATATTTTTTGTGTCTCTTTATTTGGGAAATTCTGGTTGTAGGGAAATTATTTATACCAAGTTAGAGAAATATTCTGTTCCCTTTCTCCCAGTGGTCACAGATTGTACCACTGTGATAATGTAGTATGGAATAAGTACCAAATAAAGAACTGGTCTTAGGGAGTGGGCAGCAGATACATATTTGCTGTCAAAATAAGTTACTACAAAGGCGTAAATGTGTGGACATATTCAGAGAGCCTGTGTATTTCCCCTTTGCTTTGTAGTAATTGAAATGTTTTCTTTTTAATTATTAAGTAAGATTTTCCTTATTCTTTTAGGTGTGGTGTTTCTATTTGGCAAAGTTTGGGTTGAATCTGCCAAGACCCATGTGAGCTGTTGTGTCATGGTGAAAAACATCGAGCGAACACTCTACTTCCTTCCCCGTGAAATGGTAAACGTTAGTGATTAGCTTTTAGTTCTCAGTAATTGTATATGGCACACATTCTATGTTCTGCCAGCCCTATCCTTCAACAAACAGGATAGCAATTCTCCACAACCCTGATTCTTCTTTCTTGTTGCCTTCTTGGTGACCACTAATGGTCAACAGCTCCTTTAGAGGTTGGGAGAATTGGAAAGATGGAGTAGAACTCAGTTTTTCAACTTGAAGTGTCTGAGTTTTAATATATAATGCTATCTTTCCTCTTTCCCCTTATTTCTCATTTCCATAATGATCAGGCTTGGAATTCTAAGGATTTAAAACATGATATGGCATTTAACCCAGTTTTCATGCTTTTGCTACATAGGCAGCAATAACATCCCTCCAAGGCCTTTTATCAAGACCAGTTCCTTTTGCTCCTCTTTTTTATTGGGACTGTTAGCATTCCCAGTCCCCTCCCAGCTTTAGCCCCTCCCCATCTCATTTGAACTGTGGAGCTTCCTGGTCAGGATTTACAATACTTTCCCATTTTGTAAGACTGACCATCTTTATCTCTTTATCTCATCTTTGATAATGCCTTGGGAGGAATTGGCCATTGGGTTTACTATTTCTGGGGGGACTGTTTGTGTCTTTGAATTCATCTGTAAGACTGTGCCATTAAATGTTTAATAAATGAGTGAGGATAGAAACTGATTGAGACTTGGGTTTCTGGTCATTGAGATATCTTATGTACAGATACATTTTTCTCCCTTTATTCTTCTCTCCATGGGAAAACAGAAAACTGATGTAAATACAGGGAAAGAAACAGGAACTCCAGTTATGATGAAGGATGTTTACGATGAATTTGATGAGAAAATAGCAACAAAGTATAAAATTATGAAGTTCAAGTCCAAGGTTTGTATTTGGTGGTGAATTTTTCCCAGCTCTCTTTGTTCCTGATTTAGCAAATAATTATTGTATATCCACTTCATGCAAAATGTCTTCTGCATAACTATAACTCATAGAATGGAAATTTCATAGGTACAAATATAAAACCAGTATATTAGATTTAAAAAACTATTTCTTCTCTTTAAACTGCTTGTAAAATAATGGTCATGAATTTGTATATAAAGGTAACAGCAAATTCATTTCTTTCAATGCTTATATGTCATATACTCTTTCTGAAATGGATAAGAAACTGTTCTGATTTTGTTTATATTAGTTATTGCCAATGTATTTGGGTTAGAAGGTTAATTAAGGTTTTTCTTTAAAAAACCAGGGACTATGATGCTATTTTTGATAGAATGCAAATATTTTTGTGATGTGTATGATAAATTGTCTTGATTTTAGTGAGATATTGATGCCTTTGGTCATAATTGTGGTGTTCCTAGACTACTCAAAATACTGGCTGTTCATAATGATGGCAATAAAGGGAGGATTGAATTACTAACGATAGTTAACACTCTTAACTATTTGAGCTTCAAACTATGGCTGAGTCGTGTCTTTAAAATTTCAGAAGCAGTGCATATTTCTCTGGGTTTGATGCCCAATACTGCAAAGAAGCAAACAAAAAACCTGAAAACATAAATTCCAGAATCATTGTGGTGTAATGGTGAAGAGCATAGGTGCTAGGGCCAGGTTGCTTAGGACTTAAGTCCTAGCCCTGTTGCTTACTAATATGTGACTATGGGCAAGTGTCAAGTGACTTCTCTGTGCCCCTTTCTTCATTTGAGAAGCAGGGTCCTATTGCAAGAGTTGTTGAAAGGGTTAAACCAATTAATTCATATTGGGTGATTAGAACAGCATGTGACACATAACCAATACTCAGTGCATATGGGCTATAATTATGATGTTAATTGTTTATTCTAGCAAGATGAAGTCACTTCATATCAACGAGTAGCAAATGATTTTTATTTTGAGAAAGGGTCTCAATAAATTGCCTAGGCTGGCCTTGATCTCACAGTCCTTCTGCTGGGGTTACAGGTGTATGCCACTCTTTTAATCCAAATATTTCTAAGTTCTCTAGTGTCCAAGAGAAGTCCATTTAGCATTTTGTCACTGGGTGTCTTAGTCCTAGTTGAAAGAAGCTAGGATGCCTTTCTGGCTTTATTTACCCTTGTGTTCTGTAAGGATGCTAGATTACTTATGATTAATATAGGAGAATGTACTGTGTATGTAATATTAGCCAATTTGGTTTTTTAAAAAAGTTTTTTGTCTTAATGATTTTTAAATACCTACTTATCTAGATAGTGGAAAAGAACTATGCTTTTGAGATACCCGATGTTCCAGAAAAATCAGAGTACTTGGAAGTTAGATACTCGGTAAGTCAAACAAAGAAAATTATTGGGTTTTGGTTGAGAATGCCATTTTCCTATTTTTGAACTTTCAACTGGCTTTCAGTTAGGAGTATTGGCAGGGCTCCTCAAGCCCAGAGTTCATTGAGGTGGACTACCAGTAAGGAATAATTGAAATGGATAAAATGAATTTTAAGTACATAGACTACAGGATACACTGCCTTTCTCTGCTTTCAAGTGTGCACCTTTAAGTAAATAAGTTGAAACAGCACAACTGTTTGTCAAGTGGAATGAATGCCACATGATGGAGTTGGAAATCATTAGTCTGTTGAAGTGTCTCTTGTGAGCTGTGGAAAGGTGAGCGAGGAGTGTCAGTAGCATCGTCATAGTGCTGTTCTTGCTCTTGCGACAGGCAAGGTCATTGCTGCAGGGTGTTAATTAACTGGACCTTAACCTCTTTTTACCTCTGTTCTAGTGTTTTGATCCCATGATGTTGGAAAAGGGAAACTTTTAAGAAATGTTTTTGACAGTGGTGATGAAAAGTACCATGGAAGCATTTTCAATGAGTCCCACTTTATTGCTTTCATTCTCCTAATGGAGTAGTAGTTACTTGGCTATTCTTTATCAGTGAGGCATGTACAGCTCTGGACAGAAATTCTCTCTTGGGGGAGCTTCTTGGCCTATTTTTCTTCTAATGGGTGTCATCAAGATGCATTATTTTGTCATTGTGAATTGTTTTTGTTTCCTACTGTGAATTGTTTTGGATTTCATTTGTGGCAAATTACATTTCATATGTATCAAAGGGGTTTCTTCTGGTGCTTCATAGAGAGGCTTTTGTTTATTTCAAATATAGACTTTGGAAAATGTGAAGTAATAGTTTTAAACAAAAAATAATTTTTTTGTGCATTCTTCAGGCGGAAATGCCACAGCTTCCTCAGGATTTGAAAGGAGAAACTTTTTCTCATGTATTTGGGACCAACACATCCAGTTTGGAACTGTTCCTGATGAACAGAAAGATCAAAGGACCTTGTTGGCTTGAAGTAAAAAATCCACGTAAGAAAAATTTAGTCATAGTGCTAAGTAGATTGCTGATAGATTTTTAAAGGGAATCTAAGTTGGGCGTGGTGGCGCATGTTTGTAATCCCAGTACTTGGGAGGCTGAGACAGGAGGATTGCAGGTTCATGGGCAGCCTTAGCTACTTAGCAAGGCCCTCCGCAACTTAGTGAGACCCTGTTTCAAAATAAAGAATTAAAAAAATAGGGCTGGGGGTGTAGCTTGGAGGTAGAATGCCCCTGGGCTTAATCCCCAGTATCGCAAAAAAAAAATAAAGGGAATCTAAGGTGTTGGTTTATTTATTGTAGTATCTGCTTCCTTTATTGTGTTTGTTTCTTCAAGGTTTTCCTTGAGCGATTATAGGGAATATTGGAACACTTTCTCTCTGTAATGCCTGGTAGTTTAGTCTGAGAGAGGCCTTATTAGCACAGGCAGTTGTTTGGGGTCCATCCCTCTTTATACTGTTGTTTGCATGTACTTCATTTCTGCCTGATATGGCCCAGCTGTTCTCCACAGTGAACTGCTGACCTTTGCAGGGGAGGAGAATCACTGTTCAGTGTAGACGGTGCTTGTTTGGCTTATTACATTGTATTTTTTAGCACTTGTATCTTAAGATACTGTGCTTTATCTTCATGAATCTCTTAAAATGTTTTGTGATTCCTCCAAGGCAGTGTTTTTTTTAAACCTATCTTGGGTCCTAGATTCTTTGGAGCATCTTATAAAAGCTATGGACCTTTTTCCAAAGACAATGAACATATATATACACATCCACACACATAGATTTGCATACTACCCAGTAATGCAGCTTGTTTTTAGCTAGATGTTAGGTCATTCCCATTAGAAGATGGGATTGAAGCATATCTTAGTTAATCACACATGTCATAATTATAGTACTTTTTCTTTTTAAGTAGCTATTGATGTGTTGTATCTCTCCTTTTTTCAGAGCTCTTGAATCAGCCAATCAGTTGGTGTAAATTTGAGGCAATGGCTTTGAAACCAGATCTAGTGAATGTAATTAAGGATGTCAGTCCTCCTCCACTCGTGGTGATGTCTTTAAGCATGAAGACAATGCAGAATGCAAAGAACCATCAGAATGAGGTAAAGAAATAGGACAGATTTTGTACTTATGCCTTAGATGCAATATTTGCCTGAACTTGTATAGCTTTTTTTTATAAGAGAAAGTTGTTCATTTTGGAGGGAAAGAATGCTAATTCACGACCAAAGTCCACATTGGAGAATGAATTGAATTTGTTCATTATTGCAGATTTTTTAAAGGAACTTAAATTGTTGGGAATATTTTGCTTTTGTTTTTAAAATGGATATAGAGAGAATAATACAATGGACTCTATACCAGGATAATCACACATATTTAGCAGTTAGCAAGATTTTGTGACACTTGTTTATCCCCCTTCCCTTTTTTCCTCATGAGGTATTTTAGAGCCAGTCTCAGACATTGTGTCATTTTACCTCTGTATGTTTTGGTATTCTTCTCTCGAAACAGGCTCATCTTTATATATACCACTGTTAGCACACCTAATAACATTAACAGTGATTCCTTGATATAATCCAGAATCCTCAGTACATATTTACATGACTCAGTTTCTCACAATGTCTTTTAACAGTGGGTTTGTTTGAATCAGGATTCATACAAGATTCACAGATGGCATTTAACTTTTCTGACTCCTGAATCTCTTTTTAAATGGGAATAGCTCCCACCCACCTCCTTCAATATTTTTTCAATGACAGTGAATCATTAAAGAATCACTGATGGGACAGGCACAGTGGCAACGCCTGCCATCCCAGTACTTGGGAGGCTGAGACAGGAGAATCACAGGTTCGCGGCCAGCCTCAGCAACTTAGCAAGGCCCTCCGCAACTTACTGAGACCCTGTTTCAAAATAAAAAATAAAAATAGGGCTGGGGGTATAGCTCAGAAATCGAAGGCCCCTGGGTTCCATCCCTAGTACCACACACACAAAAAAAGGATTACTGCTGGTTGTCTCAAAGAATGTCCCATTTTGTGTATTGGTTTGCTTTGTTGTGATATTACTGGACTTCTTGTTCTATACAGGGGTTGACAAACAGTGCCTGTAAGCCAGATTTGTTTGAGCCCCCTACGTGTTCTTGTTAATAACGTTTCATTGGAACACAGTATGCCATCAGCTGCTTTCACCACAATAGCAGAGCCTGGTAGTCATGACACAGACCATATGGCCTGCAAAGCTTAACATATTTACTGTCTGGCCCTTTACAGAAACAGTGTGCCTACTCCTCTATCCCTCATATTCCTCTGTGCTGTAAGTTAGCTTGAAAGAATGAATTAGATTCAAGGTCAACTTTCCTAGCCAAAATATTGCATAGGTGGTGCAGTGTACTTTATATTGCATCATCCTCGAAGACACATAATGTCTGGTTAAGCCGTCATTGATGAGGCTATGGTTGAACAGTGGGTTTATAAATGCTGATAACCATTGTAAATTTCCCCATCAGCTATTCATCTAATGTAAAGTTTTGTAACCTTGGCACTGTAGACGTCTGGGGCTGGATAATTCTTTGTAATAGGTGGCTGTCCTGTGCATTGTGGGCTGTTTAGCAGAATCCCTGGCCTCTACCTGCTAGATGGTAGTAGCACCCTTCCATGATAGTTGTGACTATCCAAAAATGCCTCCTGCCATCACCAAATATCCCTCAGGGACAAGGGGGTAAAATTAGCCCCAACTAAGAACCACCATTCTAATGGCTTCATGCATTAGTCATTTTACCTGAAGTAGTTATTTCATTAGTGGTTGTAAAATGTTGGTTTTCTAATTCTTTCCATGTTTAGGAGTTAAATTTTCCTGTAACATTAACTTCCTCGTTAACCAGCGTTATTTGGCTATACTGTAATAATTTATTCAGGAAAGATGGGGTAAATGCTTAATTCTTTCCCTTTTATTGTCAATTTTTATAGTAGGAGGTTGAGGACCTACAGTATATACAGTGGTTACTGGTCCATTATTAATTTGTTTTTGTTACTTTTTTAACTTATTCTTTTTTGGAATATCATATGAACACATAGATACATGTATGTGTGTGTGTATTTCCCTATGTTTTAATCTGTTGCATTTATTATTATTATTATTATTATTCTAATTATTATTATTATTGAGATGGGGTCTCACTATATTGCCTAGGCTGGCCCTGATCTCCTGGGCTTAAGTGATCCTCCTGTCTCAGCCTTCTGAATAGCTGGGAATATAGGTGCACACCACCGTGCCCAGCTTATTGTTATTTTTGATGCTTATATTTGTTTTATTCTGGTCAATGAGAGTTTCTTTTAGTTTGCTTCTAAGTCATTTTGATACTGATGGGGGTCTTTTTTTTTTGTGGTACCGGGGATTGAACCCAGGGGCGTTCTACCTCCGTGCTACACCCCCGGCCCTATTTTTTTTTATACTTTATTTTGAAACTGGGTCTCACAAGGTTGCGGAGGGCCTCACTAAGTAGAGAGAGAGAGAGCGCTCTGTGGCTGGCCGCGAACCCGGATCCTCCAATCTCCGCCTCCCAAAGTATTGGGATTACAAGCGTGCGCCACCACGCCCGGTGATGGGGGTCTTTTTAAAATAGCATTTTGACAGTATTTTCATTTAATATGTGATTCGATCTTTATTCATTTTCGGCAGTGCTGGTGATTGAACTAGGGCCTCATGGGTGCTAAGCACATGCTCTACCACTGAGTTATACCCCCAGTCCCTTATCTTTTAATAATATAGTTGATGGTCAGAGTTAATAGTTAAGTGTTTGGGAAAGGTTTAATTAATGCTTAGTGAAAATAAAAAGAAGTATCCATCCCCTAGTGCTCAGAGCGAGGTTTCCACAGACCATTTCCTAATAAAAGAAATAGAGCTCTGAGGAGAAATGACTGATTTAAGACGAGAAGTGTCTATGGTAAGTCTTGGAACATTTGGTGTTTTTTTTGCGGTACTGGGGATTGAACCCAGGAGCATTCTACCTCCGGGCTACACCCCCAGCCCCATTTTCTATTCTTTATTTTGAAACTGGGTCTCACTAAGTTGCGGAGGGCCTCAATAAGTAGGTGAGGCTGGCCGCAAACCCAGATCCTCCAGTCTCAGCCTCACAAGTACTGGGATTACAAGCGTGTGCCACCACGCCTGGCGGAACATCTTGTTTATCAGAAAGCAAGGATGATACTGAAATCTATTAAAGATATGTCAGAAGGATTCAGGAAACAACTTGAAGAGTCTCCTACAGGCCAAAGATGGGACAATGTGAGCATGATAAGAATAATTGCAATAGATAGACACATATCAAATCCATGAGTTCATAACAGCACTGTCAATAACACTGACACATTTTTCACTTATGAAGGAAGCCAGGGAACCAACTCATTATTTTGAAAACTGACAGAGGAGTTGAATCAAACATTTATCTTGACTTTTCTGGAATGCATACTGTACCTCAGGTAGCTAAACAATCAATGAGGTAAAGTTTCTCTATTTAGAAGGCTTCCAGAAAATAAATAATGAAGGAAAAGGAATATTACCACTTTGTAATTCCCAGTGAAATAATGGATATAGTCAGTGATTACCAGTTACTGCTTATATCACTGAAATAGAGACAAACATACATTACGTGCCTGTGCCTTCTGATAGAAGTAATCAGTAGCCCTCTCAAGTATTCTTGCCAAAAACTTACACTTGGTTTTGATCAAGTTATTTGATCTACCTATGACTTTGTACAGAGAAGAGCTGTTAAGTGAAAACGATACTATTGGTAGACAAACAGCCAACCCACACTATGGGGCATTCTATAGAACAAGCAGCTCAGATTCTTCAACAAATGTAAATTGTAGGGAAATGATAGGTGGAACAGTGTTGTATCTGTAGATTTACATATCAGCCACTTGGAGAGCATGAACCCTGTTTTGATAAAGGAAATTGAGATAATTTGGAAAACATGAAAATTTAAATATCACCTAGATATTTAATGATTTTAAGAAATTGCTGTTAATTGTATTAGGTGAGATAATTGTATTGTGATTGTATTTATAAAACTTTTAGAGAAATGATTTTCAACAGGGTGAGATTTTGTCTCTGAGGGGACATTTGGCAGTATCTGAAGACAGTTTTGGTTGTCATAATTCAGGAATTGGGGGGATGGAGAAGAGGGAATAGTAAGACTGGCACGTAGTGATTAGAGGCTGGGATGCTGCTAAACATCCTACAGTGTGCCAGCCTTCCCAAGGAAGAATTATTTGGCTCAAATGTCAATAGTGCTGAGGTTGAAAAATCTTGTTTCAGAGAGACATGCTGAAATATTTCTGGATAAAATGATAGGTCTGGATTTTGCTTCAAAATAATCTGAGAGGAAGCAAGAAGTATGTAGGGGTAGAAATGAGTTGATAGTTGAAATTGGATGATGGGTATATGAGAGTTAATTTTATTATTCTATTTTTGTCTATTTTTAATTTTTTTAAATATTGTCATCATCAAACATTGCAGTGGTGCATACCTGTAATCACAATACTTGGGAGGCTGAGACAGGAGGATTGCAGGTTTGAGGCCAGACCCAGCAACTTAGCAAGACCCTGTTTAAACAAAAAATAAAAGGGCTGGGGGGTCCTTGGAGGTAGAATGCCTCTGGGCTTAATTCCCCAGTACCAAAAGATAAGTTAAAGTGTTCATATATACTAACATGTGTAGCTTTTCATATTTTTGGTGTTTTGGGTAAGAATGTAGAATATTTAGTAGGTATTGGGTAAGTGATTTTTCCTCCTCTTTTCTTTGCAGATTATTGCTATGGCAGCTTTGGTCCATCACAGTTTTGCATTAGATAAAGCACCCCCACAGCCTCCCTTTCAGTCACACTTCTGTGGTATGTATTTTTTCAAGTTGGTTTACTAATGGCTTGATTTGAAAATTTTCCTCCAGCTATTAAATCAGTATTTTGTTTTTCAAAAATTCTTTTCAAGAATAGTTAGTGTATATTGTTAAAGTATTTTCAGCTGTGGAAACTAAGTTTTATTGGTCAAAGTTTTATGTGTGATGAGGCCAGATGCCAAAGAATAAATGAGTGTTTGCCTATTTGGTAGGAATTAAAGTAGTATCAAGTTGGAATTGAGTATTGCAGTGTATAAAATTCAGTAGGTAAAACAATTCTACAGAAATCCGCATGTGTGTTCAATGAATCAGTCTCCAAAGAGGATACTAATATATTCTATGTTGAGAGCCAGTTAAATAAATTTTGTTTAACAAAAAGTCAGAATGGGGGATCTATTTTGTTTCCTGGGATCTTTTCCAGCCCAGAACCAGAGATTAACCTGGGCATCCTCTCCTGTCTGATTTCTTGGGTCTTAGGAAAATGTACTAGGAAACATGCAGAGAAAAGAGAGTATGAGGTGTGGTTACTGGGAAGTTTTAGAGGTATGATTACTGTGAAGTTTTAGAGGTATGGTTACTGTGACATTTTATCCCTTAAATGAGTGGAACACATAGAACAAAATGGTAAGTCTGGAAAATATGTGGGAAAGAATAGTCATTAACTCATTTCAACATGCATTTATTCATTTCCTCTGTGTATGTCGCTGTGCGAATAGCTGTTGTTATGGCAAGGAACTTATGGTATAGTAGGGGGAACTTTGGTCATCTTTTCCAACTTCCAGAAGGTTGAACTGAGTTCCTCCATTGTATACTGGTTGAGGCTTTAGTGGTGGTGGTGGGATTTCCTTTAGGAAAGAATAATGCAGTCTTCCATTTTGACTTCGATGGATAGCAAGTGTTTGATCAAAAAAGTTTTAACAATTGTAGGGACATAGAGTTCCATGCTTGGCTATTCTTTTGAGGCCCAACAATGTGACCAGTGGAAATATTTCACCCTCTTAACTTTTTAGGGTTTGGGGGAAATTATATTTTATTTAATACAGGGTCCATTTGGAAACATGCAATATATGTGTACCTGAAATTGGACTAAGATGCATGTTGGAATCTTTTTTTCCTTCTTATAGTTGTGTCTAAACCAAAGGACTGTATTTTTCCATATGGTTTCGTAGAAGTCATTAAGGAAAAGGTAAAGAACTCATTATTTATTCCTTTTAAATACGAAGTGTCTATTTGTAAAAAAGAATAGTAGGATGGTATGGACTAGTAAAAACAGGCTGGTCTGTATTTTAATTTATTAGGTATATTCAGTTCTGGTAGATTGGGCTATTGCATTAACCCATTAAAATATATTAGAAATATAAAGCTAGAAATATTATTTAACGATATTTAAATGTTTTACCCCCTGAAAATAATGGAATTGTACATTGTATTAGTAAAAGGATAGACTCAAGCCCACTTTCAAATAGCTTAAAGGGAAGCTGTTCCAAAATGATCAGGTGAAGCCAGGCGTGGTTGCGCATGCTTTTAATCCCAGTACTTGGGAGGCTGAGACCAGAGGATCCGGGTTCGCGGCCAGCCTCAGCTACTTAGTGAGGCCTTCGCAACTTAGTGAGACCCTGTTTCAAAATAAAGAATAAAAAATAGGGCTGGGGGTGGAG
>PVJS01049618.1:0-14613 GCA_004027185.1 Glis glis | reverse complement strand
CCCCCCCCCCCGTCTCCCCATTTCCCCTCTTCCCAATACAGAGTACTGAGATTGACATTGATATATTTACATTTATATACATAATCGATGATAATAATTCCATCAATGAACCTCACTCTTCCCCTCCCCTTCCCTTAGACCACCTCCCTGGCTCCATTGAGGTTTCTTCTCCATTATCCGGAGTCCCTCTTGTATCCCAATTACTCCCTAGCTTGTGCATATTAGAGAAGACATATGGCCCTTCACTTTCTGGGACTGGCTAATCTCACTTAACATAATGTTCTCCAGGTCCTTCCCTTTTCTTAGAAATGACATAATTTTGTTCTTCTTTATTGCTGAGTAGAATTCCATTGTGTGTATTTCCCATAATTTTGTAATCCATTAATCTGTTGATGGACACCTAGGTTGGTTCCATAATTTGGCTATTGTGAATTGTGTTGCTATGAACATGGGTATGCACATATACTGTAGTTCTCTGGTTTCAACCCCTTTGGAAAGATACCCAGGAGTGGTATAGCCAGATCATATGGTCGATCCATTTCCAGCTTTCTAAGGAATCTATTCTCATTTCTTAGCTCTCTACTCCTTGCGTCTAGGGTTTGTAAAGTCTGATTGTTTCCTTTCTGTTTCTCATGGCTTAAGTGCACAGCGTTCACTGACTAAATAGATAAACCATACTTTTGAGAGAGTGTGGTAAGACTAGTTATGTCAGTTAATTTTCCTAAAGCTGAGACATTCAAATTAGACTTCAGTGACTTACAAGACTGATTAATTCATTTACTCATTCAACACTGAGCTACTATGACAAGTGGGTCCTCTGATGGACCTAGGAATACAAGGATAAGTATAAGAGAGTTCTGGGTGCAGGAGGACAAGTCTTCACCATATTTACAATTGAATTAGCAGGAGATGCCCGTTGTTTAAGCAAGGTGCAAGGAACCCCGTCTAGTCCCAAAGCGTCTGCAGGTCGTGGTCCTAGTAGTAGAGTACTGCTTGTTCACGGGGCTCCTTCTCTTCATTAACTTTTTGAAGACAAGTGTACTTTGAATTGTCAAAGTACTTAATGCCAAGGAGATTATTGTTTCAAAAATTTTTCTCAAGACTTCTTGTCAAATTTCATTGTGATCTATGCCCATAAATGTTTTCAAGTTTTGATCACAATTATTGTTGTTTGAGAGGACACAAGTTTTAGAGTTTTATTCCGTACTGCTCTCTTGTACTCCAGAATGTTAAGTAGAGAGGTGCACATGGTACATGTAAATGAAGGGTGGTACTCAATGGTCCAAGCAAGGTGATTCGGAAGCATTGAAAGAGTTTATAACTTGCCTCATGAATGATCAAGTAGTATTCCAGTTTAGTTGATTATTTAATATGTACCTTACCCTATTTTAATTTTTGAAACTTAATCTTTTTTATGGTTAGGTAAACTAGAGCACTCCATTTTTTTTCTTGGGCATATAACTTTTAATGTAACTTCTTTGTGATGAAATTTAGAGATTATGTCTTCAGTTCTCAGGGACTGCTCTAAATGATTTACTACAGTAGTAGGGAGCAGGAAGTTCTTCCAGGCTATGGAGAGAAATATTTTAATATTCTAAAGTGTGAGCCATCGATAAATTGATAATAAAATATGTATACTTATTTTCGTACATTAGATGAAAAAGTACATTTTATTTGACTTAATTGCAGCAACATTTAAAATATTTTTATAACATTTAAAAATATTCAAATTTTTAATTGACACATAATTATACATACTTATAGGGTATGGTGTGATACTTCAATATATGTATGCAATATATAATGATTGAATTAGGGTAATTAACATATTCATTCCTGAAACATTTTTTATTTCTTTTTTTTTTGCAGTACCGGGGATTGAACCCAGGGGCATTCTGCCTCTGAGCTACACCTCTGGCCCTATTTTTTATCCTTTATTTTGAAACTGGGTCTCACGAAGTTGTAGCTGAGGCTGGCCACGAACCCGGATCCTCCGGTCTCAGCCTCCCAAGTACTGGGATTACAAGCGTGCGCCACCATGCCCGGCAACATTTTTTATTTCTTTGTGTGGGAACCTTCAAACTTTTTTTCTAGTTCTTTATAAAATATATAATTGTTGTAAACTGTAATCACACTCCTGGCAACACTTTATTTTTTTTACATTTAAGATTTCAACATAACAGCCAAACAGTTTTTACTGGCCTTTCACCATATCGTTATACTTTTGGAGATAAAGTAAGGAACATTAAGCCAAGAGGGTGTCTGGAAATGGTTTAGTCTCAATTGCTTTATGATATTTGAGAGATATTGATATACCATTATGTTCTTAAAGGTGAACGTGACACCATGTTAACCTTGATTAGAATATGAATGGGTTCATTTGAAGATTGCATGGTTATTTTTTTTATTTTATAAATTTTTAAGCTAGGCAAGGTGGTACATGTGTAATCCCAGTGCTTGGGAGGCTGAGATAGGAGGATCACAGATTTGAGGCCAGCCTTGGCAACTTAGTGAGACCCTGATTCAAAGCAAAAAGTAGAAAGGGCTGAGGGTAAAGATCAGAGGTAGAATGCTCCTGGGTTCAATCTTTCTTCAGTACAAAAAAAAATATTTTTTTAATCATAGAAAACTAAAATTAGTAGGTAACAGAGAGGTTTCCTAGTCAAATCTTAGTGCTTTGAAAACCAAGGCCTGGAGAGATCATTCAGTTTACAAGTGGCAGTACTTGACCTTGGGTGTAGGCCAGTGTTTATTCACAACAACATAGCTGCCTCCTCCTAGGGATGTGTGTATGTATGTATGTATGTATGTACAGAATGAATTCTCAGTGTCTTACTTTCATTTGTATTAATTGTACACTTGTTAACTTATCATCATCATCATCATCATCACCATTATTGGTACTGGGGGTACCAGTAGAGCTATACTCCCAGCCCTATTTATTTATCTTTATTTTGGAACAGGATCTCACTAAATATGCTATTTCCTTCATAAAATTGAGTCACAATAGCTGCCTGGGCACGTTTTATGTGTAAGAACAATTGCTTTTCCATACTTTCAATGGTGAGGATGATTTCAGTTAGTTGTAACTGAGAGATCAAAGGAAAGCATCATGTCTGTATTTTGTTACTTTAAAAATGTCATAGTTTTTGATGATTTTGCTCACAGTTTTCTTACATAGTTGACTCAAGAAATCATGTGTATATACTTTCATATTCAGCCAGGCTATGATGACCTTAATCCTAATTGGAGATTCTCCCCTGAGAAGAGAAAAAAAATAAAAGGTGAGTTGTAAAAAATATGCTCATTAAAACCTTCAGAGACTCCTCTTATTATATAAGGCATTCTTTATATGATATAGAAAGTCTCTGGATATTTTTACTTCACCTTGGAAGAAACAAGAGTTCACAGTTTTGGAACAAGGCTGCAGACCCAGTTCCTTGACAGCAGGGCTTCCCAAAGGCTGAGGCCGAGCCCAGCCTGTGCGCCCTACTCTCCTGCCACAGGCCAGCCCTGAAGTCACACGCTCCTTCTCCATACTCCTGAGGGAGACAGCTGCAGGATCCATCATCGGGTAAACAGTGAAGAGTTCTCTCTGGGGGTGGAAGGTAATAAGGCTTAGACTGGTGGGCCTTTCTTTCTCTCCATGTTTGTCAAGGCAGAAGTTAGTATGTGATTTAAATGACTTACTCTTCTTCTTTCACACTTTCAAGGATATAAGCCCCAGGAGCATTTCCCTGAAATTTCTTATTTATACAAATTGCCTTAGGCTTCCATTGGAAGAAAATGGTGTTATGGTCTTTGTTTCTGTTAAAATATTGAGTTATTTTCATGGTGTTGAACTTCAATTTAAAATTCTTTCATTCCTTAGCTTAAATATGTATTTAAATTTATGGCTTACTATTATATATATTATCTTTAAAGCATATCATATTCTTTGTGGAACAGCTAAGGTTAAAAAATGTGCAGTGAAATTGTAAGAAACATCTTGGCTCAGAGACCAATTCCAGCAAAAAAAAAAAAAAAGAAAGAAAAAAGAAATATCTTGGCATTTCCTTTAAATGCCTCTGTTTGATGAACCATAATTCATTTTAATCTCTAAAAATCCTTTATTTGCCTCGAATGATTTTTCCCTGTCATTTGAGTGTTCAGGAGGAAATTAACACTGGAAGCTATTATACATCTGTCTCATATTTTTAAAGGGTATCATTCTCTTAGTGTTTGTCTGAAAGTGATGGACATACATTTTTGAAAACTTTTTATAAACTTTGTGTGTGTGTGTATATATATATAAAAAAAAGTATGTACACACATACTTTGTACATATCTGCTTTTTAACTTACTAAGTTGACAATAGTAACATATCTTTTGCTGAGTATAGACTTAATTATTTTTTTTAAGGTACTAGGTATTGAACTCAGGTATGTTCTACCACTGAACTACATCCCCAGCCCTTTTAATTTTATTTTGAGGCAGGATCTTACTAAGTTGCTGAGGCTGGCCTAGAACTTGCAAACCTCCTGCTTTAGCCTCCTGAGTAGATGCATTTAGAGGTGTAAACCACCATGCCCAGCTACCCCTTGTGTTTTTGAGAAGGACCTTAATTTATTTACATCTGTATATCTAGACTTTGAACTTTGACTAATTTTTGGCACTCAGATGTTTACTTAATGAATTACTGTACTATTCTGTTCCTCTTACCTAAGTAAAAGTTTGAATGAGGATCTCAATTTTTTCTCATTATTTAAGATAACTTTAGGGTTCAAATAAAAGGTGAATTTGGATTTTAGGCAGATTATTATATTAATTGTGCTGTATTTAAACCACGTTCACAGATTCATTTGTGCTAATTTCTCTCCCCTGTTAGATAAAGAGTCCCTTTACCCCCTGGTAGATGTCAGTTGGTGGGCAGACGGTGCAGTGATTTTGGCTCGATGCTCTGGTGCTTTAACCGTTTCTTCAGTGAAAACCTTGAAGAATTTACTGGGAAGATCGTGTGAATGGTTCGAACCATCCCCTCAGGTCACTGCTACCCACGATGGTGGATTTTTAAGTTTGGAGGTGAGGCTTTCCCCTTTGAGAGTAAGCTTGCATTTCACTAATTATCTGGCTTTTTATTTTAGTTGGCCCCTAATTTAATCCTGTCTTTAAAAACAAAAAGTCTGTGATTGAAATCAGATATTGGGTATAATATTTAAAAAGTTCATTTGTTCCATGAATAAAAATTGCATTGTAAGCAAATTAAGAAAATTTATAGTCATTTTGGTTTCTTTAAAGCATTTCTTCTTCACTGAAATGATTAGTTGTCCTAAAATGTAGAATGGTATGACCCCATTGTTTAGATATTTTTTTTCTTTTTTGCGGTACTGGGGATTGAACCCAGGGGCATTCTACCTCCGAGCTATACCCCCAGCCCTATTTTTTGTTCTTTATTTTGAAACAGGGTCTCACTAAGTTGTGAAGGGCCTCACTAAGTAGCTGAGGCTGGCCGCGAACCCAGATCCTCCAGTCTCAGCCTCCCAAGTACTGGGATTATAAGTGTGCGCCACCACGCCCGGCTTAGGTATTTTTTAATGTTTAACTTTTTCCTCGATGTGTTACAACCTAAAATTTTTGGTTCTTTTAGTGAGAAAAACTTGTCATGACAAAAAACTTGAAAATACAGACTAGTTCTTTATAGTTATGTTATGGTCATTTAAATTCTTATTTTAAGTTTTTCAAGAGTAACAGTCTTCAGTAGCTTTCACTTCAGCGATGCAGATTGACAAATACTTTTTATTCCAAAATTTGTTATAGAGTCTAAAGATGATTTTAAGAAGAACTGTAGCTTAAAATCCAAGCCAACTCTGTTAAGTCTGGAATGAAAGTTATCTTTAACAGCCAGGCTTTCAGACTTGCAACTTTGTGAAGCTGTTAGAGGTTTTAAAAGGGGACAGGGGAGAGTTATTCTTGGTAAAGCAAATAAATACCTTCATGTCCATTCACTGAATAGATGAAAAAATTGTCATCTTATTTTTTCATAGCAAGTAAAGAAATGTCAAAGTAAAAATTCACATTCTGAACTTCATTTCCCTAAAATAATTACAGGCCTACATTTACAAAACTATATTAATGACCTGTTATTAATAGCCTTTACTTTTGGAGATTTGGAGCCAATAACGTATCCACATGTTTATGGAGCCTTTGATGTATACGTTTTCTTGGGGGTAGCTTTGAATTCCTTTGTGAATCACATGTAATGAATCAAACCAGAGTAGTTTAAAAATGCTGTTTTTCATTAACTCTAAACAGTTGTCTTCAGTTCCTCACTTACTAATTCCACATCATCTTTTCTTCCGTAGTGTGAAATTAAACTTGCCCCCAAACGATCTCGTTTGGAGCCGAGGGCTGGAGAAGATGACGAAGGAGAAGAGGACTCGGACTCCGATCACCAAGCATCTGCCAAGGCTCGCTACTTTGGGTACTTAAAGCAGGGCCTTTACCTAGTGACTGAGATGGAGCGATTCGCACCTCCGCGGAAGCGCCCACGAACCATTACTAAACACTACCGCCTTGTGAGCTTGCGCTGCACCACTCCCGAGGAGCTTTATCAGAGAAAGGTGAGAGTGTCGCTGTAATCGGAAAGGGTGCAAGCATCAGGCTTTGATTTTATTGGAAAAAGCTAATTTCCAGTAAAGGAAGTAATTTAAAGAGGGAATGCCGGATTATTGGCATTTTAGAAATATCTGTATTACAAAGCTTTTGGAAATAATGCTCTTTATATCAGAGTAATCAAAATCAAAACAGTGGATCAAAAAGGAATTAACTCGGACTGATTATCCACTCTGTGGCTTAGCCCGGTTACTTGCTATCCTTCACGTGCCTCCAGCTCTCCCCATGTCTGTATTTAAGCGCAGGTGTCTACTCAGACTAAAGATGGCCAGGGAAGCGATGCAGACATACTTCCTGACAGGGGCTTGCTTGGGAAGCTCCCATGACCGACGCCCTGTGTTGGCGTTATCTGTGCTGTTCCACAATGTTGTGACAATAGCCTTGGACCAGGAGTTGGGCTGTGGTACTGCTAGTCCTGTTTTTGCCATTGTTTGAATCGATAAGCAAGAGCTTTTCACCATTTGTCTCATCTTTTTGTGAAAGTACTAGAAGAATACCTGGTTTATTTGCTTCTCAAAATGTCTGTGAGCTTTTGGTGCCCCAGTGCACCTGAAGTTATAACATGCGGTGTGTGTCCGTTATTGTTTGGGTATGCAGTGATGCCCAGAAAAGCTCATGTTGCAAGTGTAGCAGGTTCAGAGGTTGGTTACGGCTGGAGAAGGTGGGTCACCGCGGCGTGGCCTTGAGCACTGTGTCTGTCCCTGGCCCCTTTCCAGGCTGCCCTGAACTCAGGTTCCTCTGCCGTGGCCTGCCACTGTGATGCTTCTGCCTTGGAGCTGGCCTCCTGTGGGCTGAGCCCCTGAAATCATAAGCCCAAATAAACCTTTCTTACTCTAAGTTGTTCTAGTTAGGTGTTTTGATTATAGTGATGAAACAACTAATACAAGGTCCAAGAGCTCATCCTCATTCATCCTATGATCGCGACCCTGTGGATCATTCAGCAGGGTAACACTTCTGCATCTGTTTTTTTGTGTAAAGATTGAAAGTGAAGAATATGAGGAAGCCTTGACTTTGGCTCATACCTATGGTCTGGATACGGATCTTGTCTACCAGAGGCAGTGGAGGAAGTCTGCGGTCAACATTGCTTCAATTCAGAATTATTTGGTATGTGCAAATATTTTGTTAGTGTGGTAAATTCATATTCATAGAATTTCTTTTGGTTCTAGGTTTCATTTTAGAGTACATTTCTGACTTCTCTACAGGTGATGATGTCTTTTTCTTACCTGGAAAAATGATCTTTTCAGGATCTATTGCCTCTGTAGCTGGACTGTGGTGCTGAAGATGTTTGAACAAATAGTCACTAATACACTAGACAACTACCTGGTTTTGGCCTGAACCTTTCCCTTACTCTACCAATTACCTGCCTTCACCCACATTAGTCAGGGTCTACTTAGAAGTGATAGGGAAAGTTTCAATTAGGAGACTTACTTTGTTGTAACCAGACATTGACTATAAAAGGGTAAAGAGAACGCTAAGGACTATCTTTGGGCTGAAGGGTCATTGCCTCGGAGGCAATGCAGGTGACAGGGAGGCCTCCTCTTGGGCTGGGATTTGGGCATGATTGATAAGGAGAAGTTGCAGCACTTGGGATGGACTAGAAGTCCTCTGGGTTGTCTCAGGCCAGGGCTGGTCCACATTGGCCCAGGTTGGCAGTTAGAGATGGGTAGTGAAGCTGGATGTCTACTGCCAGGGTCTAGCGAGCTGAGGTTATGGTTCCAAAAACCCCAGGGACTAGCAGGAAACCTCCCAGCAGCAGCACACAGCTCAAGGTTGCAAGATAAATAAGGAACTATGGCCAGGACTGGCAAGGCAAACTCCCTACTAATGGAGGCAGGCCCAGTCTGAGAAGCTTCCCAGTCAGTTGCCTGGGAAAATTAACTGGGAAGTAGTTTGCCCATGAGAGTGCCCTGATACTCAGTGGAAAGTTGTCATGGTGTAAGGAAGGGGGAGCTAAGTGTCACTGGACGTCCACCCTACCCCGAGCCTTGCTGGCTGCCAAGCCAGAGGGGCAACAAGGAAAGAACCAGAGCTTATCAGGACTGGAGAGCAGAGCCTCTTCCTTTTGTAGTGGTCCTTCCATGTCCTTTGTTGACAATCTTACTACCCTGTGAGTTGTAAATGAGAAATGCTATGACACGGCTGGCTTCAGGGCGGGATTTGAAGTTGAGAGGTAATAAATACATAACTGACAAATCAAGCAAACTAAATACTCTTTTTTTTGGCCTAAATCCTGTAATTGGATCCTTCCTGCTACAGTTCTCCGACATTAAAATTGTTACGTAGCCTTGTCTTAGTTTGGGTTGATATAATACAAATATCATGGGCTGGGTGACTTAAAAAAGAACTATTTATTCCTCATAGATTTCGAGGCCAGGAAGTTCATGATCCAGGTGTCAGCCAGTTTGGTTCCTGGTGAGGGCCCTCTTCCTGGTTTGCAGATGGAGTCCTTGCTGTGTTCTTACAAGTCAGAGCAGAGAGAGGAAGCAAGCTATTGCCAGTCTCTTATGTGGGCACTAATCCTATCATGAGGGCTCAACTGTGATGACCTAATTACCCCTCAAAGGTCCCCTCTCTACTGTCACATCAGGATTACTTTTTAAACATATGAAATTTGGGTGACACACTCAGTTCATAGCAAGCCTGTATGTTTTGACCATTGGCATCTTTGTACGAAAGTAGTTGAACTCATGCTGTGCTTGGCAAAGGTTGGGACTTCTGATCTGACCTTCAGAAAGGAAAATACCTTTGCCTTTAGGAAGATTCTAGGAAATGTTGGGAGAATTTTCATGATACTTGTTTTCTCTAGAAGGTTATGTACTTGATGATGAATTCAACGTAAAAACATGATCTCAAAAAGTTGTTTGTAAGAAGTCGATGCTTCAACCAAACAGGATGATCAACTATGAATTTTAATACAAGTAAGAGATATGAGAGAACATAGGAGATAATGGAAAAAGGAAGAAGACAAAGGCAAAGTTGTTTGTATCTGCTTTAGAAAGTCAGAACACCAAACCTGTATTTTGCCTTCTTTATGCCTTAGCACAGTGAGCTCATGAGTGCATATATACGTACTTACTGGCTTTTTCTGGAACTTGGTAAAGGGTAGTTGTGGTCCCTGAAGGAGTTAAAAGGTATCAGAAGAGACAAAACAAGTAAATTTTTAGTTTGGGACATATTCAGTTAAATAAATAGGCACTTAAGAGGAAAAGTGGTATGCTGGTGACCATGGGGAGGTTCAGCATAGGCATAATGTAGCTTTTGCTATTTAGGAGCTTATAATCGTACCCAGGAGACAAACTTCTCACTTAAAGTATACTAAACATACCAGATTTCAGGTAAGACTGTAGGTGCTAGTGAAGGTAGTGGTCATTCTAGACTCAGAGGTGACGGAAGGAAGGCTTTATATAGTGAAGATGTTTTGGACAGGAATTTGGGAGGATTCAAAGAGGAAGGCATTAAGAGAACAGATGGTATGAGCAACTTAAAAGACAGTGAGCATGACTCCTGAGGCTGGTGACGAAACCTGTCTTACTCACTGCCATGCCCTCATGTCCAGTTAAGTGCCCGTCACACAGCAGTTGACCAGTAAACATTTCCTGGATAAATGAGCTCTGCAAATCAGCCAGGTTGTTGGAGACGATATTTGACGGTTGATCTTTGGGAATTATATGAAAGATACATTGATTTGGGTTTGGGAGGATGTTGAAAGTTGGTGATGACTTAGGCTTTTAATCTTTAGGGTAATGGGGAACTGTTATGGATTTTTGACTCTGTTGGTTGCAGAGGCAGATGGTGTAGAAGAGGTCTAGAATAGGGGGGTAATGATGTAGGAAACCCTGTTAGGGGCAAGGGACTCCTACAGTGTCCCAGCTGTTATGTTTTAGTGATTTAGACTGGTATGTGGGCTGCAGATACGAAAATGGGGAAATGAGTTGAGAGACATTTGAAGAAAGAATTGATATGGTGGAATGTGTAAAAAAAAAAGGGTATGAGTCAAATATTCAAATCTGTAACCATAATGGCACTTTCTAGGAAGAGAACAAGTTAGGGATTTCCAGTGGAGTTGAGGGAAGCAGTTGAGAGGGAGGAATAGGCTCTTAGTCTTCCCAAAGAACAGTAGGCCATGACTTTTTATGATTAAGTTATCATTGTGCTCTATGATACATCTTACAGTCAAATAAATACGGAGCCTTGATATGCCATGCCTCATTAGTTTTGCTTCAAAGTTAAGTGTTCTTATTACGGTGGAAGATATTCTGTCTTTCTGCTCTGTCTTATGCACTCTTATACAGCTAAAACACAAACCAAGGCAACTATAAAAGGTTGGAAAGATCCCTTTATATTTCTAAAAAAGAGTACTAGAGCTTTGCATTTCACTGTGGCTCATTACAAGGAAAAATAAAGCAGGTGGACTCACAGTGATTCTCTGTGTCCAATTAGAATCACCGTTAGGGAATTAGCTGATTTTAAGTTGAGTGTCTTGAGGAGCTGCGGTGGCCACGTTCTTAGATAACTATACTACCTCATGCATAGCTTTATAATTCCAGAAGGCAGTTGTCAGGTGCTGTAAGATGCCATGGGTTCTTTAATGCCTTGTTTTGTAATTTCTTTGTATCTAGAGTAAAATAAAGAAGCGATCCTGGGTTCTCCATGAGTGTTTGGAGAGAGTTCCTGAAAATGTGGATGCTGCGAAAGAACTGCTTCAGTATGGATTGAAAGGCACAGACCTGGAGGCTCTTGTAGCAATAGGGAAAGGAACAGATGAAGGCAGGTTGGTTACAGTAAGGTTCGGATTCAAAGCAAAGCTGACTTTGTGAAAACCTTTAGGATGAGACACTGGGCAGGTCAACTTTAAGTTATTCTCCATTGAAGCAGTTGCCTTTGATCTGTACTTTCTTACCTTAAGTCACAGCTTTTTTTTTTCTTTTTTTTTGCAGTACTGGGGATTGAACCCAGGGGCATTCTACCTCCAGGCTACACCCCCAGCCCTATTTTTTATCCTTTATTTTGAAACAGGATCTCACTAAGTTGCAGAGGGCCTCACTAAGTAGCTGAGGCTGGCCATGAATCTGCAATCCTCCTGTCTCAGCCTCTCAAGTACTGGGATTACAAGCGTGTGCCACCACGCCTGGCTCAAGTCACACCTTTCATGTCTCTATATTAAATCTGTTTGCCTCTGATGGCATGGTTCTGGGGTAACATCAATTCTATGAGCACTACTGAATACTGGCCATTTCTATGCTGGGGCTTTGGACACTAACCTAGGTTGGCTTACTGGTCATTTGAGCCATCTTAGCCGAGTCTCGGCCATCTTAGCTGAGTCTCAGCTTCACTTTCTTTACCTGAAAGATTGTACTTCCTTCACAGAATTACGTTCAGTGATTAAATTATATATCTTGTGAAAGTACTTCATGAACTTTCAAGCACCATTCAAATGTCAGTTAATAATAATAATGATAGTAATAAAATTATTTGACTAGAGCCATTGCTCATCAGGCATTTTGAACTTCTTTTGAGATATATTGATAGTATATCTGTTAAGAATAATTTAAATGAGACTTTTTATTACCATTTTAACATCATAAATAAAGGTAATTCAAATTGTAAACTCTGTGGGCAATATTTTCTACATGAGTTGTTTTCCATTGGGTGACTATAACCCCACATGTTTTCTTAAATAGTTTTCGTTATTTGGGTTCTAAAATTTTTCTGAAGTTGGGCACAGTGCATGCCTGTAATCCTAGTACTTGGGAGGCTGAGACAGGAGGATCACAGGTTTGAGGTCAGCCTCAGCAACTTAGTGAGACCCTGTATCAAAATAAAAAATAAAAAGGGCTGGGGGTGTAGCTTGGAGGTAGAGTACCCCTGGGTTCAATTCCCAGTACCAAAAAGAAAAAAAACAAAGAAAAGAAAATTGTGATTATTATTATTATTTTCTATCTTATGGATATAATGAATGAATCACTTAGCTTGCAATGGCAAAAATCTTTAAAAACTAATTAGTTGACTCTATTTCTGTAGATATCAACATAATAATTAAATTGGCCAAAATAGAAGAAAGCAGATTTTTACTATGTGAAATTAAAAAATATCAACATCGATTTGAATTCGCTTTTTATCTTGCAGGTTTATATTACCTGGTGACATAGACATCGACAGTATCTCCTATGAGGAGCTGTCGCCACCCGAAGAACAGTCTGCCAAGATTAAAAGAGAAAAAGAGCTCAAGAAGAGACAAGAACTACTTAAATTAGTGAACTTTTCAAAGTAAATAATTCATTACTCTTCATTTGCCAATTTCCTTAAAATAACTAGTGATTTCAGTATGTTCTTTACTAGTGATAATTACTGTAAATTATTTCAGCAACTTAAATGCATTTAATACTGCTTTACCCTTGTGCTCTTATGTGCTGTTCCAAGAGCTGTGGACTCCATGGAACATTAATCATTTTCATTGTATTTTAACTCCTAAACAAATGTAGCTGTATGTAGATGTAAGTGGCCTAATGCAGTTATTCACCACAGGCTGACGTTGGAACAGAAGGAGCTCTGTCGTTGTAGACTGGAATTGCTGACTTACCTAGATCGACTTGCAACATATGGGGTAAGGAGCAGTCGCGTCAGACCAGTCATGCTCCTGTGGTCCGCTATCATGCATGCTGTGGCTGCCCTAATGTCTCATACTTTTGGACTTTAAAACTATCTATGTGGGAAAACCAACTTCTTACAGAAGCAGGTTCTCTCTTGGACTAGTTGTGATGAAAATTCAAGATTGTGCAAGGTCAGAAGTTGTTTTGTTAGATGAGGGGATACAAGGGCTTTAGCCATTTCAGTACATCTATGTTTTCTAGATTTATAGCCTTTCCCATTTACTTATATGTTATATTTTTACTTTATGTTAATGGTACGTAGCTGTTTCCAGTATTTCAGTAGATACTGAGTTTCTATAATCTTAATAATGAATTTATCTTATGATCTGTTAGTGGATTGAATTCCGTTGACAGGTCTTTGGTCAGGACCACACTCGAACTTAAAAACAGTATGTTTCACATTTGAGTCTGCAGGAATACAAGCACAGGTGTCTCCATGTTGGGCATTTCAGTTGCACTCTATACTATAAGACCAATTTAGACACTGTTAAAGGTCTAATTGGAAATGAGCCACATTTCAATAAATATGCATAGCTTAGATTGCCTTTTTACAAGACCCTCATAGTAAAGTATCCACATTTCAAAATAAATTTCTAAGTATTGATGTTTGGCTTCACTTTGAGCTCCCTTCCTTAGTGTGTGATGGACCACCCTTCTGTGGCCACACAATTCCTGGCTCCAAGTCGGCACTTGGTAAATGTCACGTCTATTAATGTGGTACCCATCCCAAGAATAATGGAGTTGTTTGGTATTTCTGAATATGCAAGAAAACCAAAAGCCTTTGATTCCCTCACCCTGCTAATGTAGTTGAAAAAATTTCAAACAAAATATTAAGAGTTATTTTTGTAGTATTTGAAAACATTAGTAATTATATCATTTAATGCAAACAAGTTATTTTTATTTATTTATTTATTTTTGTGGTACTGGGGATTGAACCCAGGGTCATTTTACCTCCAAGCTACACCCCCAGCCCTATTTTTTATTCTTTATTTGAAACAGAGTCTCGCTAAGTTTCAGAGGGCCTCACTAAGTAGCTGAGGCTGGCCGCGAACCTGGATCCTCTGGTTTCAGCCTCCCAAATACTGGGAATTACAAGCGTGCATCACCACGCCTGGCAGTGCAAACAAGTTATGAAAAACTCTTGATAATTTTTTTATAGGTACAACTAGTTTCACTGCCGAATGGTCATATTACTTTGAAGCATGTCCTATGACTTAAGTCTGAGTTTTGTGGTATTTTGAGGTAATAAGCATAGTGAACTGTAGAAGTCTGAACAAATATAATTTCTTAGTTTTTTTTTTTTTTTTTTTGG
>PVJS01049617.1:0-14613 GCA_004027185.1 Glis glis | reverse complement strand
CGCTACACCCCCGGCCCTATTTTTTATACTTTATTTTGAAACCGGGTCTCACGAAGTTGCGGAGGGCCTCACTAGGTAGAGGGAGAGAGACAGAGACAGAGAGAGAGAGACAGGTAGAGAGAGCTGAGGCTGGCCGCGAACCCGGATCCTCCGGTCTCCGTCTCCCAAAGTACTGGGATTACAAGCGTGTGCCACCATGCCCAGCCGTTCTCTTTCTTTCATACTGGACACCTATCTCTGAGCTACACCCTCAGCCCTTTTTATTTTTGTTTTGAAACAGGGTCTCACTAGGTTGCTGAGAATCTTGCTGTGTTGCTGAGGCTGTTCTCGAACCTGTGATCCTCCTTTTGCAGCTCCCAAGTACTATTTTTATTTATTTATTTATTTATTTTTTGTGGTACTGGGGATTGAGCCCAGGGGCATTCTACCTCTGAGCTACACCCCTAGCCCTATTTTATTTTTATTTTGAAACAGGGTCTCACTAGGTTGATGAGTCTCCTTACTTGCTGAGGCTGTCCTTGAACCTGAGATCCTTCTTTCTCAGCCTCCCAAGTAGTGGGATTATAGGAGTACGCCACCACGCCCGGTTCCCTTTTTATTTTGAAATGGGGTCTAAGATCTGGAGGGCCTCACTAAGTTGCAGAGGCTGGCCTTGAACCTGCCTCTCAACATCCTCCCAAGTACTGTGTGCACCACCACAACTGTCTTCCTAATTACCTTTCTGAAGTTGAAATAATAGCATGTACTGTCTTAGAATTGACAGGAGTTTCAGATTCTTCGGTTCACTGATATTTTTTTTTAAACCTAGCTACACATAGCATTGAAAAGAAATAAAACCCACCCTAGTTACATTGTGGATTTTTTCATGATTCTTTTAATTTTGAGATAATCATAAATTCACATGTAGTTGCAAGAAATAATGCAGCCATCTCATGTACCCTTTATTGATTTCTCTACAGTAGTGATTTTTTTTTTTGGTACTAGAGGTTGAATCTAGAGGCATTTTACCTCCGAGCTATATATCCCCAGCCCTATTTTTAAATTTAAATTTTATTATTTTTATTATTATTATTATTTTTGCATGTGTGTGTGTGGTACTGGGGGTTGAATCTAGGGGCATTCTGCCTCTGAGCTATACCCCTAGCCCTATTTTTATTTTTTACTTTGCAGAACTGGGGATAGAACCCAGGGGCATTCTACCTCCGAGCTACACCCCCAGCCCTATTTTTTTTTAATTCTTTATTTTGAAACAGGGTCTCACTAAGTTGTGGAGGCCTCACTAAGTAGCTGAGGCTGGCTGCGAACCCAGATCCTCCAGTCTCAGCCTTGCAAGTACTGGGGTTACAAGCGTGTGCCACCACGCCTGGCTTATTTTTTACTTTGAAGCAGGGTCTCACTAAGGTTGTGGAGGGCCTCCCTAAGTTACTGAGGCTAGCCACAAACCTGCGATCCTCCTGTCTCAGCCTCTCAAGTACTAGGATTGCAGGTGTGTGCCACCACACCCAGCTTTATTTATTTATTTATTTATTTATTTACTATTTATTTATTATTATTTATTTATTTATTATATATTTATTTATTTGTTTATTTTTGTGGCACTGGGGATTGAACCCAGGGGCATTCTACCTCCTACACTCCCAGTTCTATTTTATTTTTATTTGGAAATGGTCTCACTAAGTTGATGCAAGTCTCACTACTTGCTGAGGCTGTCCTCGAACCTGCCATCCTCCTGTCTCAGCCTCCCAAGTACTGGGGTTACAGGCGTGTGCCACCACACCCAGCTTCATTTTTTATTTTAAAACAGGGTCTGGCTAAGTTTTGGGGTGACTTCACTAAATTGCTGGGCTGGTCTTGAACCTGTGATCTGCCTATCTCTGCCTCTCAAGTACTGGGAATATAGGTGTGTGCCACCACACGTACCTTTTTGTGTGTGTGTATGTGTGCTACTGGGGATTGAACCCAGGGACATTCTAGTTCCAAGCTACACTCCCAGCCTTATTTTTTATTATTTATTTTGAAACAGGGTCTCACTAAGTTGTAGAGGGCCTCACTAAGTAGCTGAGGCTGGCCGCGAACCTGCGATCCTCCTGTCTCAGCCTCCCAAGTACTGGGATTACACGCATGTGCCACCATGCCCGGCTCATAGGCCTTTTTTTGAAATAGTCTTGCTAAGTTGCTGAGGCTGGCTTTGAACCTGTGATCCTTCTGTCTCAGCCTCCAAATATTAGGATTACAGGCATGTGCCACCATGTCCAGCTTGCCCAGTCTTTTAAAAAAATTATTATTTTTTTTGTGGTACTGGGGATTGAACCCAGGGCCATTGTACCTCTGAACTACACGCCCTGGACTTTATTTTTTGTTTGGAAACAGGGTCTCGCTAAGTTGTTGAGACTGTACTTGAACATGAGATCTTCCTGTCTCAGCCTCCCAAATACTGAGATGTCAGGTGTGTGTTAGCGGGTTTTTTTCTTTTTTTTAATTAAAAAAATAATTCTTGCTGGGCGTGGTGGTGCACGCTTGTAATCCCAGTACTTTGGGAGGCGGAGACCGGAGGATCGGGTTTATGGCTAGCCTCAGCTTGCTCTCTTTCCCTGTCTCTCTCTCTCTCTCTACCTAGTGAGGCCCTCTGCAACTTCGTGAGACCCGGTTTTGAAATAAAGTATAAAAAAATAGGGCTGGGGGTGTAGCGCGGAGGTAGAACGCCCCTGGGTTCAATCCCTGGTACCACACACACACAAAAAAATCTTACTGGTTTTAAAGCCAAAAGGTTGTGAGGCTTTTAAGTGAGAAATGGTAAGCATTTTTCTGGGAGTTTTCCCATGTTATTTTTTTCATGTAAACATTGTTCAGTAGCATTTTTCTTTCCTTTTTTGCTATGTTCCATTTAAAAGAAGTGTTAGAAGAACCTGACATTTGATACATTTTGGCAAAAAGTACAGCAGATAAGGAATCATTAGGTAACATTTCCTATTATTGAGATACTTATTTAGTCAGTGCTAAGAATAGTATAATCCCAGACACTTCTCCCTTGCCTTCCTCCTCCCCGCTTCTTTCCCCTCCTCCTCCTCCTCTTTCTTCTTTTTTTGGTATGGGGATCGAACTCAGCAGCATTTAACCTGAACCTGCACCTGCAAGCCTCTTGTCTAATCCTCCCAGATACTGAGAATACAGGCCTGTGTTTCTGTGCCTGACTTTCCTATCTTTGAAACTCTTATTTCTAATTCAGACATTACTGACTCCAATTATTGGTGATAAATCCTGCCTCTCTTCCCCCCCTTTTCTTGTGGTACTGGGATTGAACTCGGGGGTATTCTATCTCAAAGCTGTACCCCAGCCTTATTTAAGTTTTTTATTTTGAAATAGAGTCTTGTCAAGTTGCTGAGGCTGGCCAGGAACCTGGGATCCTTTTGTCTCAGAACACCTGGTTCATGTCCTCTTTTTTTTTTTTTTTTTGCATTACCGGGAATTGAACCCAGGGGCATTCTACCTCTGAGCTACACCCCCGGCCCTATTTTTTATCCTTTATTTTGAAACCAAGTCTCATGAAGTTGCAGAGGGCCTCACTAAGTAGCTGAGGCTGGCTGCAAACCCGGATCCTCTGATCTCAGCCTCCCAAGTACTGGGATTACAAGCGTGCGCCATCACACCTGGCTTCATGTCCTCTCTTAATTACAATTATATAGTTCTTTAGGGATTAAGTATAAACTAGAGACAAAAGTATTTTCTGATTCTTACTATTTGTAACCAAAAGCCTTTTATAGTGGGCACTTACCTTGGAATCTGTGTTTTGGACAGATGCTTGTCTTCTTCCTAAAGGATCTTTTTCCTTTGATTGACTTATCCGTTAACCATTTGTGGAATTCAGAGTCATCTTTGATTTCTTTTCCTGCATTTCCCACATCCAGTTAGACCTGATCATACTACCTGTCAAATTTGTTTCATATTTTTGCGATCCTTTTTACTAACTAATCCTGGTCTAGGACCTCTTTTTGTGTTTCTAGGCTTCCAGTCCATCTGTCGTACTGCTCTCAAACACATAGTTATTACTCTTGCTGGGCGTTGTGGTGAACACCTGTAGTCTAGCAACTTGAGAGGCTGAGGCAGGAGAATCTCAAGTGTGAGGCTAGCCTGGGCAACTTGGCAAGACCCTGACTTAAAACAAAAAATAAAAAGGTTGGGGATATAGCTCAGTGATAGAGTGCCTATCTGGGTACTGGGTACTGGGTTTAATCCCCAGTACCACTAAGCAAACAAGTGTGAGTGAATAAACCTTATCAAAAGCCTAGTTCACACTCCTTAATATGACATTTGTGGCTTTTATATCTTTTTTTTGGTGGTGGTGGTGGTACTGGGGCTTGGACCCAGGGACATTCTACCTCTGAGTTATACCCCCAACCCTATTTTATTTTTTATTTTGAAACAGGGTCTTGCTAAACTCTCTAGGCTAGCCTTGAACCTGCGATTCTTTTTTTTTTTTTTGGCGGTACCGAGGATTGAACCCAGGGGCATTCTACCTCCGAGCTATACCCCCAGCCCTGTATTTTTTTTTTATTCTTTATGCTGGCTGCGAACCCAGATCCTCCAGTCTTAGCCTCCCAACTACTGGGATTACAAGCGTGCGCCACCACGCCTGGCTGCGATTCTTCTGTCTCACCTTCCCAACTACTGGGAATATAGGTGTGTGCTACCATATGCAGCTCCCTTTGTCTTTTTAACTCTAATGTAATACCTATTTAGATCTGCTCTTGGACAGGCAAGAAGGTGACCCATGCTTGTAATCCCAGTACTTAGGAGGCTAAGACAGGAGGAACATAGGTTTGAAGCCAGCCCCAGCAACCTAGTGAGGCCCTCAGCAACTTAGTGAGACCCTGTTTCAAAATAAAACAGTAATAGGGCAGCCTGAGCAATTTAGCAAGGACCTCCACAACTTAGTGAAACCTTCTTTTTTTTTTTTCGGTACTGGAGATTGAGCCCAGGGGCATTCTACCTCTGAGCTATACCCCTAGCCCTATTTTTTGTTCTTTATTTTGAAACAGGGTCTCAAACCCTCTTTTAAAATAAAATAGGGCAAATGCCGGGCGTGGTGGCGCACGCTTGTAATCCCAGTACTTTGGGAGGCGGAGACCGGAGGATCCGGGTTCACGGCCAGCCTCAGCGCGCGCGCTCGCTCGCTCGCTCTCTCTCTCTCTCTCTCTCTCCTTAGTGAGGCCCTCCGCAACTTCGTGAGACCTGGTTTCAAAATAAAGTATAAAAAATAGGGCCGGGGGCGTAGCGCAGAGGTAGAACGTCCCTGCATTCAATCCCCGGTACCGCAAAAAAAAAAAAAATAGGGCAAGCTGGGCGTAGTGGTGCAGGAGGATTGTAGGTTCTAGGACAGCCTCAGCAAGTAGTGAAAATCATCAACCTAGCGAGACCCTGTGTCAAAATAAAAACAAAATAGGACTAGGGGTGCAGTTCAGAGGTAGAATGCCCGTGGGTTCAATCTCTAGTAAACACACACACACACACACACACACACACACACACACACACACTATGGTGCAGAGGTAGAATGCCCGAGTTTAATCCCCAGTAACCCCCCCACCAAAAAAAAATTCAGAACCTGCTTTTATATTATCTTCATCTCTTTCAAGGTCCTTCTTTTCTATCTTTCCAGGGTTTCCTTAACTATGTTTGCAGAGCATTTCTTACCGATATTTGGTGCAGGCCACAAGAGGTGCAGGCCACAAGAGCATATACTATAACCATCCTGATACCTAAGTCTCTCTAGTCAGATTTGAGGCATTTGAGGGTGAGGGCTGAAACTCCTTGATCTTTGTGTTCATAGCACACAGCACATTAACATAGTCTCTGACAGTAGAAACTAATATGTGAAGTTTGTCCTTGCTTGGTAAATGGCTTGCTGCCGGAGTTTTCTTATTCTGTAAGTCAGAAGGGAGCCAGGTGAGATTTTTCTTTTTTCACTACTGAATTACTTTAGGATTTCTAGATAATACCAAAGTGATAGAGTAAGAAGGTGGCAAGAAAAAAATCTTTCAATTACAAGAGGACAAGCTTTTAAGGGCCTTGAAAATTCAGTAGCCCTTTTAGATGAAACTTGATTATTTGCATATAGTTCCCTGACACGGTATGTGAACTGACAGTGATGTTAACAATTGAGTCACTTTAAAACAGTAGGTCTCAGTTGGGCGTGGTGGTGCATGCCTATAATCCCAGTACTCAGCTACTTAGGCCCTCCGCAATTGAGACCGTTTCAAAATAAAGAAAAAATAAGGCTAGGGATGTATCTCAGAGGTAGAATGCCCCTGGGTTTATGTACTGCAATACATAAATAAATAAATAAACAGTAGGTCTCAAAGGATGATCCACAAAAATCAAAATTATTTGAAATTTGATAGTAGCTGGGCATGGTGGCACATGCCTGTAATCCCAGCAACTCAGGAGGCTGAGGCAGGCAGGAGGGTCCCAAGTGTGAAGCCAGCCTGGGAAATTTAGGGGGGAGACCCTGTCTCAAGGAAAAGGGCTGGGAATATAATTTAGTGGTAGAGTACCTCTGGATTTATCCCCAGTTCTGGAAACAAACGAAAACAACTATTGGATAATATCAAGATACTGTTTGCCTTTTTGGGGGTATTGGGGATTCCAGAGGCGTTCTACCTCCGAGCTACATCCCAGCCTATATTTTTTATTTTGAAACAGGGGCTTACTAGGTTGCCCAGGCTGTCCTTAAACCTGTGAACTTCCTGTCTCAGCCTCCCAAATACTGAGATTACAGGCATGCACCACCATGCTTGGCTTTATTTACCTTTTTTTTTTTTTTTTTTTTTTTTGCTGTACTGGGATTGGACCCAGGGGCATTCTACCTCTGAGCTACACCCCCAGCCCTAATTTTTATTCTTTATTTTGAAATAGGGTCTTAATAAGTTGGGGAGGGCCTCTTAGTGTTGCTGAGGCTGGCAGCAAACCTGGATCCTCCAGTCTCAGCCTCCCAAGTACTGGGTTTACAAGCATGGGCCACCACACCTGGCTTTGTTTATCTTCTTTTTTTCTTTTTTTGTACTGGGGATTAAACCCAGAGGCATTCTACCTCCAAGCTACACCCCCAACCCGATTTTATTTCTTATTTGGAAACAGGGTCTTACTCGGTTGCTGAGAGCCTTGCTAAATTGCTGAGGCTGGCTTTGAACCTGAGATCCTCCTGTCTCAGCCTCCCATGTACTGGAATTACAAGCATGAGCCACCACACCCAGCTTTTATTTACCTTTTTAAGTGTGCTGACATTTGTATTGATGATGCAAAAGCAATGGGTGGGTAAAACCACTGGCACAAATCAAATCAGTCATATCTTATTAATAGTCATTGTGTTCTTCGCTGCCACACGCTCATAGTAAAAAAAAAATACATTTCACTGAACTGTTTGAACGAGGCAGTGACAGTTACTACTTTTTTTTTTTTTTTTGCGGTACCGGGGATTGAACGCAGGGGTGTTCTACCTCTGTGCCATGCCCCCGGCCCTATTTTTTATACTTTATTTTTGAAACCGGGTCTCATGAAGTTGCGGAGGGCCTCACTAAGGAGAGAGAGACAGAGAGACAGAGACAGGGAGAGAGCTGAGGCTGGCCGCGAACCCGGATCCTCCGGTCTCTGCCTCCCAAAGTACTGGGATTACAAGCATGTGCCACCATGCCCGGCAGTTACTACTTTTATTATATCTTATCCCTTAAGTATACCTCTTCTTAATAGCCTGTGTGACAGTAGAATGGGAAGTATGCATAAAGCAAGTTTGCATACTGAAGTATGTTGGTTGTCTCAAAGAAAAATTCATAACCAGGCATTGTGGTGCAAGTCTGTAATCCTAGTACTTGGGAGGCTGGGACAGAAGGATTTCAGGTTCAAGGCCAGCCTCATCAACTTAGACCCTCAGCAACTTGGTAAGACCCTTTTTCAAAATAAGAAAAAGGGCTAGGGGTGTAGTTTTGAGGTAGAATGCCCCTGGGTTCAATCACCAGTACCACCACCACCACACACACACACACACACACACACACACACACACACTCTCTCTCTCTCTCTCTCTCTCTCTCTCTCAAAATCAGAAGTCTGAAATGGATCTCACTTGGTTTAAATCAAGTGGCCAGCACATTGTGCTACTTCTGGAGGGTTTAGGGCCGGATCTATTTCCTTGCCTTTTCCATTTCTAGGTGCCACCTACTTGCCTTGGGTTGTGACTCCCCCCTCCATCTTCAAAGTGAACAGCGTAGCATCTTTAAGTCCCTCTGACTCTGACCTCCACTTTTTTTTTTTTTTTTGGTGGTACCGGGGATTGAACCCAGGGGCATTCTACCTCCGCGCTACACTCCCGGTCCTATTTTTTATACTTTATTTTGAAACCGGGTCTCATGAAGTTGCGGAGGGCCTCACTAAGTAGAGAGAGAGAGAGAGACAGGGAGAGAGAGACAGGGAGAGAGAGAGAGACAGGGAGAGAGAGAGAGAGAGCTGAGGCTGGCCGCGAACCCCTATCCTCCAATCTCCACCTCCCAAAGTACTGGGATTACAAGCGTGCGCCACCACGCCCGGCTATAGCGTAGCATCTTTAAGTCCCTCTGACTCTGACCTCCACTTTTGCCTCCATCTTCCACTCTAAAGGACTGGCCTGGTTAAAACAGGATAATCTCCTCATTTCAAGGTCAGCTGTTTATCAGCCTTAATCCTATCTGCACTAGTAATTCCTGCTGTGATGTAACAACATATTCACAAGTTCTAGGTATTAGGATGTGGACATCTTTGGGGCAGGCACAGTATTCTTCCTACTACTTTGTCTCCCAGCAGCATCCTTCCATGATATATTGCCAACCTGCTTGCACCCAGTAGGGCTGGCAAGTGGCCCCAGATTAAAGGCCACTTTACTCAGATCACTAATTCCTACAGGTCTTGTTACCTCAGCAGTTCTCTGTTGCCTTCAGACAGATGACTTCTGAACCTTATCTGGCTTTTCTCATGCCGCTGATTGTCCTGAACTTGGCACTCTTGAATTTTACTGTCCCTGAAACCATAATATAATCTTCCCAGCATCATGTTCTGCCAAATCTATACTCGATCATTACATTTGTATACTCTCCCCCATACATGTACTTGACAATAGGTATACAAAGATGAGGCAGAACATTTCTTTCCAAAGCATATAGCCTAGGAAAGGAGACTATCCTTAAAATAAATACTTGATTTTTTTTTTTTTTTTGGTGGTACTGGGATTGAACCCAGGGGCATTCTACCTCTGACCTACACCCCCAACCCTATTTTATTTTTTATTTTGAAACAGGGTTTAGGTTGTGGATGGCCTCACTAAGTTGCTGAGGCTGGCCGCAAACCTGCGATCCTCCTGTCTCAGCCTCCCAAGTACTGGAACTACAGGCATGTGCCACTATGCCCGGTTTAAATACTTGATTTTAAAGGAAGTCACTAAGAACCCACCATGCCTATCTTTATCCATGTATAGACTGGCCTCAATTATTTCCTGTTTCTGGACTTACCCTAGCCTGGTTTCCAAAGTTGAACATTTTATTAAATTGTTATTACCCATAATCCCACACCCCACCAATTTATCTTTTTTGGGGGGGAACTGGGGAATGAACCCAGGGGTATTCTACCTCCAAGCTACACCCCCAGCCCTATTTTTTTATTCTTTATTTTGAAACAGGGTCTCACTAAGTTGCGGAGGGCCTCATTAAGTAGCTGAGGCTGGCCGCAAACCCGGATTCTTGGGTCTCAGCCTCCCAAGTACTGGGATTACAAGCGTGTGCCACCACGCCCGGCCCAATTTATCTTTTGAAATGTTATTTATTTATTTTGGTGCTGAGGATTAAACTTAGTGCCACTGGCATGCTAAACATGCTCTCTACCATCTACATTCCCTAGCTCTTGAAATGTTATAAGATGCCAGCCCTGGTGTGGTGCACTTTTGTTGAATATTGACTTCCTTTTTTTTTGGTACTGGGGATTGAATCCAGGGTCATTTTACCTCTGAGCTTTACCCCAGTCCCCCTTTTTTTAAAATTTTGAAATAGGGTCTCTTTAAGTTACTGAGGCTGGCTACGATCCTCCTGTCTCAGTCTCCCAAGTACTGGGATTACAGGCGTGTGCCCCACCACACCTGGATTTGTCCAAGTTTTCATAAATGGGATGGGAACTAAGTATTTTATATCATTAGATAAAAACAAATGTGTGAAAATCATTTTTGCCTTGGTATTTTGGATTCAGGTCTGGTTAGGCATAGTTACATAAAGTAGAAGGCTATAGCAACACATATGCACCTTATTCATTTAAATACCAGCCAGAGCTAATGGAGATTTGTTTGCTTATACCTTTTATTGCAGATACTGGTGAGTTTTGCAGTTGCTAGTGTTAAGTTACTCTGTGTGGTGTGTGTTTATGTATGTGTGTGGTATTTAGGATTGAACCTAGGGCCGGGCATGGTGGCGCACGCTTGTAATCCCAGTACTTTGGGAGGCGGAGACCGGAGGATCCGAGTTCGCGGCCAACCTCATCGCGCATGCGCGGGCGCACGTGATTTATCTCTCCTCTCTCCTCCCCCCCCCCTCTCTCTCTCTCTCTCCCTGTCCCTCTCTCTCTCTCCCTAGTGAGGCCCTCTGCAACTTCGTGAGACCCGGTTTCAAAAATAAAGCATAAAAAAATAGGGCCGGGGGCGTAGCGCGGAGGTAGAACGCCCCTGCGTTCAATCCCCGGTACCGCAAAAAAAAAAAAAAAAAGGATTGAACCTACGGGTACTCTCCCACTGAGATAGATCCCTAGCCCTTTTATAATTTTTTATTTTGAGACATGGTTTCACTAAGCTGGTTTGAATTTTGGGATCCTCCTGCCTGGCCTCCTGAATTGCTGGGATTATAGGAGTGCACTATTGCACCCAACAAGTCACTCACTCATCTTGACATTCCTAATAGTTTGGGGTTTTGAGTTCCATGTACTTCTGACTCTGCATTTATAAAAGCAAAAGCAGTTGCTATACAATGTTAACTAGGTAACTCTACTATCATTTTTCAGGATCCAGGTAGTTTAAATGAAGAATATTAAAATTGCAATTCAAACTTAGCTTTGTTTTGTTTTTGTTTTGGTACTGAGGATTGAACCCAGGACATTCTACCTCCAAGCTACATCTTGAGACCTTTTTATTTACTTTTATTTTATTCTATTTTATTTTATTTTGTGGTACTGAGCATTGTACCCAGAGGCATTCTCCCTCTGAACTCCAACCCCAGCCCTATTTTTTAAATTTTTTTTATTTTTGAAACAGGATCTCATTAGGTTGATGAGAGTCTCACTATTTTCTGAGGCTGTCCTCGAACCTGTGAGCCTCCTGTCTCAGCCTCCCAAGTACTGGGATTATAGGCATGTGCCACTATGCCTGGTGTTTTATTTTTTATTTTAAAAACAGGATCTCACTAGGTTGCTGAAGCTGACCTTAAACCTGCAATCCTCCTGTCTCAGCATCCCAAGTACTGGGATTACAAGCTTGTGCCACCACATTCAGCGTCAAATATATCTTTGTGAACCAGGCTTTTTTTTTCATTCTTTGTAACCAAAACAAAATACATTGGTAAGTTGAATGCTGATGCCATTACGACTGAATTTTCTCCAGAACCTCTGATGTTAAAAATAAAAAGTTTCAGTGTGCCAAGATATTCTGTTGATGCACTTTTAGGACTCAAAATATTTTATTGCTGGACTATTCATATATTTTGTTGGCTGAAAATTTAGAAAATACGAAAGATAAAAAAGTAAAATATCTCTCTACCTTCAAATTTCTTTCAGAGGTAACCAGTATAATATTACTATTACTATTACTATTATTATTACTATTACTATTACTATCATTTTTGTGTAAGGATTGCACCCAGGGCCTCAGGAATGGGTGCACATGCTGTCTTACTGAACTATAGCCTCAGTCAACCAATATGTCGTTCCCCCCCAAATACTGGGGATTGAATGAAGGGGTGTTCTATAAGTGAGCTTCATCCTATCCTTTTTTATTTTTTATTTTTATTATTTATTTATTTATTTATTTATTTATTTATTTATTTATTTATTGCGGTACCGGGGATTGAACCCAGAGGCGTTCTATCTCTGCGCTACACCCCCGGCCCTATTTTTTTATTTTGAAACCGGGTCTCATGAAGTTGTGGAGGGCCTCACTAAGTGGAGAGAGAGAGAAAGAGAGAGAGAGCGAGCGAGCTGAGGCTGGCCGCGAACCCGTATCCTCCGGTCTTCGTCTCCCAAAGTACTGGGATTACAAGCATGCGCCACCATGCCCGGCTATCCTATCCTTTTTTAATTTTGACAGGGTCTTGCAAAGTTACCTGGGCTTGCCTGGAACTTGGTATCCTCCTACCTCAGCCTCCAGAGTAGTTGAGATGACCTTCCCCAGCTAAATTCTTAATACTTCTAAATGCAGAACTACCACACTTCCCCCAATCTGATTTTTATTCTTTTTGTAAGATCCTGAATATCATGTTATGATTTTTTTATGAATTTCTGAGGTTGGTGGGTCCTTTAAAGAAACTTCAGGCCGGGCGTGGTGGCGCACGCTTGTAATCCCAGTACTTTGGGAGGCGGAGACTGGAGGATCCGGGTTCGCTGCCAGCCTCAGCTCTCTCTCTCTCTCTCCCTGTCTCTCTCTCTCTCTACCTAGTGAGGCCTTCTGCAACTTCGTGAGACCTGGTTTCAAAATAAAGTATAAAAAAATAGGGCCGGGGCTGTAGCGCAGAGGTAGAATGCTCCTGGGTTCAATCCCCGGTACCGCAAAAAAAAACAAAAAACAAAAACTTCAGTTAGGAATAGTATCTAACTTATTTGATTTTTACTGTTAGTTTAGCTGCTACACTAGGCTAGGGAATACAGATATCAAATGACTCTCTAGGGAGGTATGTATATAAGTAATTTTTTTTTTTTTTTTGCAGTACCAGGGATTGAACCCAGGGGCATTCTACCTCCAAGCTACACTCCCGGCCCTATTTTTTTGTACTTTATTTTGAAACTGGGTCTCACGAAGTTGTAGAGGGCCTCACTGAGTAGCTGAGGCTGGCCGCGAACCCGGATCCTCTGGTCTCTGCCTCCCAAGTACTGAGATTACAAGCGTGCGCCACCACGCCCGGTTTATAAGTAAATTGTAATACAGTGATATGCTTAGCAGAAGTTCAAAGTCAGAAAAGAATGTTGATTGTCACTTTTTGTGAAGGACTGACAAATCATTCTAGAGGAGTTAGAAGTTTGGGTTTGTTTTTTTTGGGGGGGTTATTGGGGATTGAACACAGGGGCATTCTACCTCTGAACTGTACCCCTTTTATTTTTTAATTTTTTTGTTTTTGTGTTACCGGGGATTGAACCCAGGGGTGTTCTACCTCTGAGCTACACCCCCGGCCCTATTTTTAATACTTTATTTTGAAACCGGGTCTCACTAAGTTGCGGAGGGCCTCACTAAGTAGCTGAGGCTGGCCGTGAACCCAGATCCTCTGGTCTCCGCCTCCCAAGTACTGGGATTACAAGCGAGCGCCACCACGCCCAGCCCCTTTTATTTTTAAATTTGAAATAGGGTCTCGATAAGTTGCCGAGGCTGGCCTCAAACCTGCGATCCTCCTGTCTCAAATGTTGGATTATAGGTGTGTGCCACCATGCCCTGCTGCATTTTTTTTTTAAATGGTGCTGGAGCCGCCGGGTAAAGTGGCACACGCTTGTAATCCTAGTACTTGGGGAGGCGGAGACCCTGTTTCAAAAATAGAGAATAAAAAATTGGGCTAGGGGTGTAGCTCGGATTTAGAATGCCTCTGAGTTCAATCCCCAGTACCTCAAATAAATAAATGGTGCTGGGGATTGAACGGGGTGGGGTGTTCTCCCACTAAGCTACCTCCCCAGCCCTTAATTTTTTTTTTAATTTTGAGATAGGGTCTTGCTAAGTTCTCTACACTGGCTTGGAATTTGAAATCCTTCTGCCTCAGCCTCTGGGGTTGCTGGGATCACAGGGATTGGCCATGGTGCCCGGTCCCAGTAATATCTTTTAATTGGCTTTTCTTCTTTTAATCAAGGATCATGCATTGCATTTGATTGTTTCTTCACCTGCCCTTTTTTTTTTTTTTTTTGGTGGTACCAGGGATTGAACCCAGGGGCATTCTACCTCCGAGCTATACTCCCGGCCCTATTTTTTATTCTTTATTTTGAAACAGGGTCTCACTAAGTTGCAGGGGGCCTCACTAAGTAGCTGAGGCTGGCTGTGAACCTGGATCCTCCTATATCAGCCTCCCAAGTATGGGGATTACAAGCATGCGCCACCACATCCGGCCTGCCCATATTTTTGATGGGTTGCAATAATAAATGGTTAGGTTCATTGGAAATAGAAGGGGGACCATTTAGGCCGGGCGTGGTGGCGCACGCTTGTAATCCCAGTACTTTGGGAGGCAGAGACCGGAGGATCCAGGTTCGCGGCCAGTCTCAGCTCTCTCTCTCTCTCTCTCGCTTTCGCTCTCTCTCGCTCTCTCTACTTAGTGAGGCCCTCCGCAACTTCGTGAGACCCGGTTTCAAAATAAAGTCTAAAAAATAGGGCTGGGG
>PVJS01049616.1:0-14615 GCA_004027185.1 Glis glis | reverse complement strand
CGGAGGATCCGGGTTCGCAGCCAGCCTCAGCTCTCACTCTGTCTCTCTCTGTCTCTCTCTCTCTCTCCTTAGTGAGGCCCTCCGCAACCTCGTGAGACCCGGTTTCAAAATAAAGCATAAAAAATAGGGCCGGGGGCATAGCGCGGAGGTAGAACGCCTCTGCGTTCAATCCCCGGTACCGCAAAAAAAAAAAAAAAAAAAAGATTAAATGAAAAGATGTGGAGACTTGGCTCCCAGACCATGATGACAAGATCAGAACAATTTAACATTTTATTACCAAGAAGTAAACAAAATATGCAAGACTGGGGCATTTTATGATGTATAATTAGACCCAAGACTCCATAGGCAGTAAGAAATAGAGACTCAGTTCTGGTCCAGAGGATCCTGGCTTTGGAAAAGCCAAATCCAGGTAGTTAAGAACTAAAACTATGAAGAGGAGATGAGCTCAGCAAATATAGGAGACATTGTGATTCTGTATTAACTAAATTGGTTAGGTATAAAATCTCAATCGCCCAGTCAATTCATCAAGAAATATTTTCTAAGTACTTACTCTCTGTGAGGTATTGGGTATTTGGTAGGCAGTTTTTAATCCAATATAATGAACACCTATCAAAGAATGTGTTCCATTACTTTTGGCTGGAATTGTCAATGGAACAAAGAAAACACATTTTTTTTTCAAAAGAGGTTTTTCAAAACAAAGTCACCAAATCTTGGGAAGTCTATTCAGGAAATGAGTGGGCTAGTTAATATAATTTATCTTTTGAAATTTGAATTTTCCTAAGCATACAAAAACTGAATTCCTTGATACTGTATACTTTCAAAACATGGGTGAACTCTGTATACAGTTAGAATGAACTCTGTATCATTCTTTCAGCTAGGATAACTGAGTTCCTACCATGTAGCAGGCACTGAGCTAAGTGCTCAACCATGTTCTACCAAACCTGCACCGCACACTGACATACTGAGACTCAGCAAGCACCGGGCTCATGGGGGCAAGGACAGACTTTCAGACCATGGTCCCAATAAGCCTTTGGGGTAGTGTTCACTAAGATGATTTAGTGGAAGGCATGAAACAGTATCTTGTGGAGAAAATGCTTAATACCAAACACTAGGATCATGTTGATAAGTATCTTGGTCAATAAGTTTTATCCATCTAAATACTGACTGGAGTTCTTCCTTGCCATTTCAGAATGCTGGGTGTCAAAGAAGCAATATCTTCTCTTAATTTCTACTCTTTCCTGTCCAAGAATAGGCTCCTTATATTAGACACCAACTTTATCCAACAGAAGTGTCCTCAAAATGCCTAGACCCGTTTTAAACAAAACAACTTTTGTGACTTTCTCCCTGTTCAGCCACTGGACTGTAGTATTTTTCCCTGCTGGATTTGTATCAAATGCAGTTCAGCCAGGAAGGCTGTTACCTGCCCCAGTAATCAAAGGACAGTGGAGTGTGGAGGTGACCTGAGTGCAGAGGGTGAAGAGCTACAGCGGGGCGGCCACCCCAATACTTCTGCACACATTATGAATTTCCCTCTTGTTTTAATTACCTAGTGGTGAGTCTTTGGCTCAGTCTGTTTATTGGCAACAACTACTCGGCTATTCTCCCTTCCTTTCCAATAAATGGCTCTGGGTTCCCAATTTCAGCTTTAAAAGGAGAAAACAGACCTTCCTTTCTTTTGCCATACTTTCTTATGTAGAGTTATTTTTATACTGTACTCTATGAAAGGATGAACCCTGCACAAATGGTCTCAAATCAAAAGGTCTTCAAATATATCCAGCTAGATGATTGTAACACTTTTAAGGCAAAACACTTAGATTAGAAAATATCCCAAAGCAATAACAGGCAATAATTTTATTTAAAAAGATTTCATTACCTTGTGGAAGTAGAACAGACTTTGTTCTACTGTCATGACTGCCTCAATTAGACCACTGAGACAAGCTGCCGCCTGCTGGAAAAGCACCATTAATAACCTAGTGTGCGATGGCGCTCCACAGCCAACACTCGGGGTGAGATGTGGGATCCTACCTTAAAATGACATTCCTCTTTCAGCAGACCATACAAACCTAGCTTTCTGAACTCTCTCACAACCTATTCTGCTTAAAGGAGAGTGAAAGAAGGGAGCAAAGAACTTGAGTTGGGTTCATAAGATGCTTAGATTTCACTTAACTCTCCCCCTTGCCTCCCTAACATCAAACCTTCTAAAATGCCCAGTGAGAGGGGTTTTCTGCAGTGAATCTATAATCACTGTATGGCCATCTCATTTCCTGGACAAGATATTTTATAATCTGAACTATCACAACAAAGGGTCAGGTTGTTTATGGTTGTAAATCCCAAAGCACGCCACCTGGTTCTGGCCAAAAATAACAGATTGTCCTGACCATTGGCTCATTCATTTGTTCCAAGGGCATTTAGGCATTTATTGATCATATTGGATATGGCAAATCCTGTATAGATACGGGAACAGAGATCAGACTGGCTCACAGATGTAGGATCTACTCCAAGGTCCCATTAGAACATGTCAATGAAGGGTTGGGTTTCCTTCCGAATCATTTCACTAGCTGTTCAAAAGTCCCCTCTCTGTGGGGAAGTTTTCCACATCTGAATTCACCCTCCCACTGATAGACAGGAAGGAAAAGATGAGGCCTCACCTCAACTGCTACCAAGAAAGGGTGACGCAGTTACCAGGCATCAGCGTTCTTGTTTCAAGGTTACAAACTTAAGAGGGAGGAAAAACATGTAGAAATAAGACAGCTTCAAGTGGAATGTTACAGGTGTGGTAAGTGTAGAGAGCAGCATAAGATCATTTCTGTTGGGTGCACTGAGGTGAGTTTCACAGGGAAGTTCTCGTTTAAATTCAGTCTTGAAGAATGTGTTTTTTTTGTGTGTGTCACGAGGTGCATTCTTATAGAACCAAGTAAGGAAAGTTATAGAAGGAACGAATCCTGGGGCACATTTAGAATAGTAAGTGGCCATTCCCTCTAAGAAAATATATTCCAGCCAGACGCAGTGGTACAAGCCTATAATCCCAGTACTGGGGAGGCTGAGACAGGAGGATAGCAGGTTCAAGGCCAGCCTCAGTAACTGAGCAAGATCCTGTTTCAAAATTAAAAAATAAAATGGGAGCCAGGTGTGGTGGCACACACCTATAATCCCAGTACTCGAGAGGCTAAAACAGGAGGATTGCAGGTTCGAGGCCAGTCTCAGCAACTTAGCAAGACCCAGTTTCAAAATAATTTTTTTAAAAAAAGGGATGGGGGGTGTAGCTTGGAGGTAGAACGTCCCTGGGTTTAATCCCCGTACAAAAAAAGTGAGGGGGGGAGCTGGGTGTGGTGGCACATGCCTATAATCCAGTACTGGGGAGGCTTAGACAGAAGATCAAAATTTGCAAGTCTGAGACCAGCACATAGTGTCTTAGTGAGACTCTGTTTCAAAATAAAAAATAAAAGGACTGGGAGTGTAGCTCTAAGACAGAACCCCTCTGGATTCAATCCCCAGTACTACACACACACACACACATACACACAAGCACAGAGAGAGAGAGAGAGACAGAGAGAGACAGAGAGAGACAGAGAGACAGAGAGAGACAGAGACAGAGACAGAGACAGAGACAGAGAGTGAATGAGAATATTCCATTATGGCTACAAATAAATGATCATTTCATATAGTTCCTGGCATGTATGTCTCACCATAGAAATTTAACTTATGAAGTTCTAAATGCAACAACTGAAAAAAATAATTATTTCAGAGTATGGTGTAGGAAAAAGCATAAAGAATTCAAGGAGCAATGCCTACCTATGTCACTTTCAGTGAGAGATTTGCAGATCAGTCCACCTCATCTGAAGGGGCTGAAACAGCTAGTCCTTTAATGATAGGACTTACAGTTCTTGCCCTCTAAGGTGAGATTCTTGGACTTGACTTTCCCTGACTTTTGTGTATCATGAAATTCCCATTATAGTCACCAGATTATGACTACATGATAACAGCCTGTAGGGCTCAAACTGCAGTTTATGATGGGGCTGCTCAGTTCTGGCTTGCATTGTGAGTAAGTACAGCTAGTAAGTCAGGAAGACGTGGAGGGAGAGAAGCAGCTGAGTGCATGTGCTGAGCACATGCCTGCGCCCAGTGTGCCTCACACACAGGAGCATGGCACCTTCTTTGGGGGCAGCTGGCACAGCAGCAGCACCTCCCACCCCTGGCACAGCAGACAGTGCCAAGCCTGCTGGGATTTGCCAATGGACATGCTGCCGCTCTCTCTGGAGGAGGAAGATGAGCATGCTGCCTTTCCCTCCCCAGTCCCCTCTGGCTAGAGACCTTCCTTCTTTGCCCCATTCCACTCCAGTCCAATGGGAATGAGAGGAAGCAATAAATCAAGCTGTACCTTTAACCAGAAAGGGTATTGAGTGAAGGTGTGTTCTTTTCTGTTAGGCACAATCAAAAGGCAAAGAACCTGAGACAGTTTGGTAACCTGAGTGAGAGCCCTGGGCCTTGTCTGAGATGTCTGCTCAGTGGCTTCCTATTCCTTAGCACATTAAGTCCTTGACTTCAAGGTCTAATTTTTAATTTTCTTGACAGCACAGAGCCTGTAACAGGAAAGAAGCACTGTTGCAAGCACAACTTGCTAACATATTCCTTTTATCTGGAATGTTCTCTCTCCTCTACCCAAGTATTCTTATTTCTTCATTTACTCAACATTTATTAAGGACTGGTGCTAATGCCTTAGAATAAAAAGCTTAATAAGGCATAGAACTAGCCAGGTGTGGTGGTACATGCCTGTAATCCTAATACTTGGGAAGCTAAGACAGGAGGATCACAGGTTCGAGGCCAGCCTCAGCAACTTAGTAAGACTGTCAGCAACTTAGCAAGACCCTGTTTCAAAATAAAAAGGACTGGTGGTGTAACCTGGAGGAAGAATGTCCCTAGTTTCAGTCAGTAGCACCTCCCCTCCTCCCAAAAAGGCATAGTACTTGCTTGTAAGGAGCAAAAGGCATCAGCCAATCAACTGTGAATGGCTTCCTGGAACATTATATTGAGGATTTTGACATTATATTCTGGGCAAATAACAATAATGTGTGACAAGGTTTACTAGCGATGTCTGCCACAGGGGTTGGAGTAGTTAGTGGTGGCATCCATGCCATATACTTATCTCTGGCTCTAGCTTAACTTCTACCTCCTTAGTAAAAGTTTTCCACTGCCATTCCCCAATCCCCAATCATCAATATCGCTCTTCTGCATCTTATCACTTAGCACTCGGTTATATTATCTTGCATTGCTTATTAAATTTGCCATGCATGTTAGTCTTCCCTCCACAACTAAAATATAAATCTGCCTTTAGCAGATTTTTTTTTGCATTGCATTCTTTGCATTACACCTTTTGCAATGCAAAGAAATTGTCCAAAAAACACTTGTTGCTCAGTTGACATGAGAATAGATGTATATATAATCCTACTGCTAACTCTTCTCTGTTGAATTTTCAGGTACACTGTCTTTGTGTTCTTGGAACCACAGAATTAGATTATATTGGAAGTGCAAGCATTAAAGTTTCAATACTGGGAGCAAACCTCCTCCTGGACTCAGGAAGGGATTTTTATGTCTATGGAGCAAACCTCCTCCTGGACTCAGGAAGGGATTTTTATGTCTATGGAGCAAACCTCCTCCTGGACTCAGGAAGGGATTTTTATGTCTATGGAGCAAACCTCCTCCTGGACTCAGGAAGGGATTTTTATGTCTATGGAGCAAACCTCCTCCTGGATTCAGGAAGGGATTTTTATGTCTGTAGGATAAGCTGCTGTGAGCTCTGAGTACCACAGCTGGATCAAGTCCAGGGAGCTGGCATCTCACCATATTACCCAGGAGTGTGGTTCCGAAGCTGATAAAGGTGTGATCGCAAGCTGCTCTATTTTAGAAAGTGCTACACTTTCATGGCTCAGCCACAAAGTTTTTTATCCTCTTAATAAATATTGGAAAATAATTTACTGTGTAAACTAAAATTACATTTGTTTCAGCCTCCTGGCTCTTCAGAAGGTGAGGTTAAGGATACAAATTACTTCTAGTTCACAAAACCTAATCATGATTAACTCATTAAAGCTGAATAAAAAAGGCCCAACAATAGATACCAGTATGTAAACACTAAATATTGATTGAGTTTCTACCATGCATTTAATACTTTACAAACACTGTATATGAAGTTTATAAACCCTTTGGAGGCCTATAATTTAGTTGAGTGAAAGAAACAGGCGTGACCCAACTGTCACCCAGGTTGATGCTACGTCATTGCTACTAATAACTGAATTGATATTTCAAGATCATGACTATTTTTTAAACCACTGAGATGAAATATTCTTGAAACTCTTCCTGGGTGTGAAATATGTCTAAAAATATCTGTTTCAGATAAATTTAGACCCAATAAGTGGTATTTTTGGCAATCATAATTTCTACAGATGTGGGCTGAGATTAATGATTAACCTGTTTTCCAGTTCAAAGCAGAGGAGTTTAAAATTGGAATCTTACAATATATCTTGATCAGCCAAGATGACAAAGTCCAAGCACATTAGATTCATTTTCCCTTGGTATTTTTTAACTGGATTTGCGGGTAAGAATTTCTTATCCCCAGTGTTTTCTTGTATAACACAGGAATTATACAGATAATTCACCCAAATCGCTCCCACTCCTACAGCACTCCAGCAACATTTTGAATTGCCAGAATAAATCAGATTAAAACTAGGGTTTTTTTTTTTTTTGGTTATTCAGATAATTATTTCAATCCTCCATTTCACTCAGGCTGTGAGGATGTGGCCTTAAAAGACTTCCCACCCAGGAACGACATGAAGGAAAAACTCTGGACCAAGGAGGCTGAGCACTTCCTGCCACGGGCCTGTCAGTCCATGCACCCGGATACACTTCAGGTCTTCAAGTGAACAGGTAGATAAATGCTTAAATGTACAAAAGTCATGCCCGAGGATTACTCATTTAGTTTAGCAAAATAGCCATATTTTAGAAGTATATTTTCCTATTTTTGAAGTATTCAAAATCTTGAGATTTTAAATACAGGGAATACTTTCAGTATATTTACTATGATCTGATTTATATCCAATTTTTTAAGAACTCTATCTGGTTGAAATGGAGTTTGAATAGCTGTTTATTCTAAGATTGCTACTCAAATACCTTCTTTTACCTGAATTATCTATGTAGCTCAGGAGGAAGCTGGATTGGGGTTAAACTCAGATAGACTATCTCTACTGTCCTAATTCTCCCCTGCACTGTGCACTGGGAGGTTTGGTGAAAGAGGAGATAGGACCATATAAAATCACCCTCATGGTACTCTAGGCCTCTCTACAGTCAAGAGTGACCAGAGCAACTTGTCAATTTACATTCCAAAACCCACTGGCTGCGAACAGGACCTCAGCCCTCCCCAATCTTTGTCGTTGTCTTTAAACAAGAAAACCTTATGTTAATAGAAAGATTATTGAAAGAGTCTTCTTGTAAGCCCATGAATGCCACTTCACAGACTGTACAGAAAGCAGAGCTCTATGAATGGTACAATGGAGTCAACTCATCTTTTTTAAAAGCTCTGCATCAGCCATAAAGATAACTTAAATTGTTCCAATTCCTAGGTCTCTGTTAAAACATAATAAGCCCATGTTTATGCCACCCTGAGTCCAGGGTGCACACATACTGGGAAACAAGAGGGTAATCATGTTGAAAATCCAGACTTAACCTTGACATTGGATTAAATAATTTAGCTTTTCAAACTATTCAACAGGCTCATCTACTCATTCTTAAATGTTTTCTCATCGAAATATCTGCATCAAGAACCTATAAAGTAAAACACCTAAATAAATACTAAGGAATGATAAAAAACATAGTTCTAGAAATTGAAACATCAAATATAGATTAAAGAAATGCTGAGGATCTCTGCAGACTTACAATAACTGCGAAACTCTGCAGACCTTACTATTTGTGAAAAATAAAGGGGAGGAGCATGTTTACTAGAAATTGAAAACCTTGGAGAATGAATTACTGAAAAAATATTCTAGTCAACTAAGATACAGACAACTATATCCAAAATTAGCACTTTTTACAGTACTCTTGGGTTGCACAACCCAGGTGCTATCGTGTATACCTGTAATCCATGTGAATGGTGTCTCCTGCAGTTGTACTCAAAAAGGCCCAGAAGGAAACAGTTCAAATGATACTATGGCTATATGTGAAGATATCACTAGAAATCTCACTATCTTGTGTGTAGACGGAGGAGGGGGGAAGCAGGGTGAGATGTGGAGGGAAATCCACCAAAAGCTGTGTGCATGCATGTTTTTAACATACTGAACCTATGATGTGTAATTGCAATGCACTAATAAAATAATTTTAAAAAATAAAAATAAAAGACAAATTTTACCAAAATGAACCTTTAAGGCATGGTTGAGCAAACTTAAAAAAATAAAAAAGAATGGTTCCTCATAGAGGTGAACAAGGTAGCACGTGCTTGCTCTCTCTCTCTCTCTCTCTCTCTCTCTCTCTCTAATGCAGAAGGCACTCTAGGATTCCTGCATGACTCCAAATTATTGTTGTGAAACATTATCATTTTAGGTTATATTAAAAGTCTAGATATTGAATCACTCTTTAGAATTCTGGAGTTTACTAGCTAATTTCTTAAACTGGATTGAGCTGATTATAAATTTGTATTTGCAATGAGCCCTTTAACAAACAGGCTAAATACACTGAAATTAGATCCTCTTTAGTGTTCTACATTATGCTAATGGAAATATAATTATAACAAAAAAGCAATGGTTACATATATTCTAGAGGTGGCCAGGAGTTAAATCTCCTGCTTCTCTCACAGTAGTTTCTATTGTATGTGGGCCAGAGTCTTTATTCTATATAAGCCAGATACAAAGATCTGCTAAGTAATTCCAGCTTTAATCAAAGAAAAAGAATTAACTTCATTTTGCTAAAAAGGAGAAAGAGGTACATCTCTAATACCAGTTCTTAAATAAAACCTAATTGAAACTTTTTTTAACATTAATATGTGCAAAGACTTTTAAAAGCTCGGACTTTCTGGAATAAGAGAATTGCTAGAAAGTTACTTGGAATCACCCACAGACAATAACTGTCAGTGGTTTCATTTCAGGCAATGGGCTAGTGCCAAGAGGGACTGACATCTTGATGAAAGGATCACCAAAAAGTTGTGAGAATTTTCTCACGAGTAAAAACCTTTCCAAGAACAACAAATTGTGATTTCCCATTCTGCCACCATACATAACCGACAACTGTAAGAAATTAATATGTAATATTAATTTGCATTTGCTTTTCTGCATCTGAATGGTTCCAAATTTCATTCTCGGCTTTGGCACACATGCTTGCCTTCTACAAAGCTCATTCCACTCCCCACGACAGAAACATGATATTCACTCTTTGATCTTGATCTATAGGACTGGTTTTGGCAGGGTCAGTAGTCATATTCATGGTTAACCAAAATCGTCACCTGACATATTGTACCATGAAACCTTCCTGGTTTATCTGTGGTGACACACAATGGGTAAGGTCCTGTGATACAGAAGTAGGAGGCAAGATGATGTGTCTTCCAGTCACGGTACATGAATTAAACAAACAAAAACACTTCCCAGCAGTCTATTGTCTTACCATCCCATCACTCTATGACAATGGCTAATTAGAAACTTAATATGAAATTAATAACTGCACAAAACCCATTGTTTGGTTTAATTTTATGTTTACCTCTTTTGTTGTCCTACCCCATGTTCCTTAATTTGACCATTATCAAAACTGGTCCAAGCAAGACTTACTTTAGTGGTTTGGCATCCCCCTGTTGAAATGACAGGTGGGGCATACATAAAAAATTTAAAAAGCTTGCTTGTTAATAAAAGTCAGTCTGAAATCACTTAATTGCCTCTGATTCATTTTTCTCCTTGGAAGCTTATTCTTGGGTTGTTCTCAAAGGAAACATGAAGTACACCAAATCCAATTTTGATTCACTAAATTCCACCCTCTTTTAAAAGAAAAAACTAAAATTAATTTTGGAGATCACACATTCTAAGTGGCAAAGAGGTGTTTTAGAAAGTATAAATATCTGCAATAGGACAAGCTGTACCTAAGTGAAAAGTTTTATAACATTTCTATTATGTTTTCAATTCAACCTTATTCCCAAAGAAGAATTTACTCATGGAAGTTCAGTATACTTACTCAGTTGCTTTTAATGTGTATTCCCTCTATTTCTTTATTCAATCAGTAATCAGACATGAAACTGCCTTCTTGGTGAATGATCCTTGTCAGAAATAGCTACATTTTTATTTAGAGGTCAACATGCTTGATTTCTAAAACTGAGTAGAGATGTCTCTTATAAACAAAGTTATAAATCAGCAAAAAATAGGCAGGGTATATGAATACAAAAATCATTTTTCATATATATATTGCTTTTTAAGGATAGTATATACTGGAGCTATTTGATTAGTTGGACAGAGACTCATAATTTTTAGATAAGTTCTGGCTACCTGTAATACAAGGCCCATTGCTTTGTTTGAGCCCTATTGCTGTCACCGTCCCCCCACCCCATGCATGTCACAACATGTCATTCTTAAAGAACAGAATAGTTTCTGTTGTTCCAGTTAAATAAATCTTCATTCTGCAAGAGGAATTTTAGTTTTCTATTCAAAAATGATTTTAAGTCAAAGATCTAATTCACCACATCCAATTCACATGTGATACTGCAGAGCTCCCCATGCTGGAGATGGAACCTTTTAAAGGTCAGATCTGGTAGGAACAATGAAGGGTTGAGGCGGATGAAGGTGGGTAGCTGATACTTAGATGTAAAAAGAAAGACTCATAAGAAGCTACTGAGAATTTCCTGATGACCAGTTCTTACCATTTTGAGAATCTTAATAGTCTTGGGCTTCTATTCTCCCTCTCTTCAGTCCAGGGAGACCAACCTGCAAAATACGTTTAAATACAGTAGACACATTGCTTCACCACAGGTCAGCAAATGAAAAATGCCTCTGTAGAGGTTACAGACAAACAACCACTTTCTGTGGTTAAGATAAGTTACATGCAAATTATTATAACCACTGAGGTTTCTGAAAAAGCTTTGCAAGTGGTCTATAGGTTTGAATAGGGGACAAAGGAATTCCTGGTACTGGGCTCTGCAGAGCCCTGGGCTATTCTTAGTGTTTGGCTCATCTTTAAATTGCAGTTCAAAAGGTTTAGCAACTTAAAAGTAGAATCAAGTGATAAAAATAGATTGTTTTCTGGCTGCTCTTTGTTCCCAGACATACTACTGGCAGTATATTTGCAATCAAGACGGCAGAATAGGAATCAGCCTTCCACCGTGTAGTGTAATGCCTCAGAGTGGATATTTTTGGAAATGGCACTGCATTACATAACCTTCCGTGTTTAAAAAAAAAAACCTACACAGGGAAAAAAAGTCAGGAATATACACCATTATGCCCTTCTCTCTAAACCAAATAAACATTAATGTGCATGCTGTAGTGATTTCCCCTCAACCTCTATGCTATCAGAACACAACTCTTTTGTTAATATAAGTTATGACAAAAATTAAGATGAATGGAAAAACTAAAAGTTCTCCAAAAGGGTGCCATAAGCTCTTAAGAGTTTTCCTATAATGTTATCATAAATACATATAAATGCAAATCAGGTAATTATCATCACCAAGAAAAAAACAGTCATTTATTTTTAAGCTCTCCCCACCCCAAGTTCAACTGCTTTATAAGAAAATGCAGAAAAAAGTGTTGCAAGATCGAAAGCATGAAAAGACCCTCAGCGGCAGCAGCTTTGAGGGAAGAGTAATCAAGTGGAAGGATGGAAGGAAGGACACAAATTCATTTCATAAAGGGAGAGGAGGTTGTATGCACCAAAGTGCATTTAATGCAAAGAAGCAAAACAGTTCCTAACAATGCTTTAGGAGCAAGAAGAACAAATTTAAACACACCAGCAAGCAAAACCCCACCCCTTCTCAAAAGAATTCATTTCTCCCTCTTAAGTTGAGCATAAAAAAAAAGCTCAAGTTAAATTCCAGCTTTAATGCAGTAGGACCAAAATGCCACAATTTTCCCAAGGTATCCGCTTCAGTTCTTTAAAATTTAGAGGGAAGAAGCATGAACTCTGCAGGGCTGAAGGGTCCAGCTAAGAGCAATGGCAAGAAACCGACACAAAAGAGAAAGCAGCGCTCCCAGCCGGGGACGAGAATGGCATATACTTACAGACAAAAGCCCCGCTCCCTGCTCACTCTCTCTCCTCTCTACACCTGAAACACAAATGTGGATGAAAAAGGGCATCATGCTAGAAAGACAGCTGGGGGAGGGGGAGGGGAAAGGGGTGGAGGAAGAGGAGGGAGGAGAAGGAGACAACCCCGACCCGCTGCACTTCCAAGAAGTGCAGCCTTGGAAAAGGAGGGGAAGGTTTCCCTGCCTTGCGCGCGGTCTCCAAGAGTGTGCCTTGTGTCTCTCTTTCTCTAAATCAGTCTCCCTCTCTCTCTCCCCCTCCCGCCCGCCCGCCCGCCCTCTCTTCTGCTAGTGTACTAGTGAACAATGAGCTAATTCTGATGGGGCTGGCGCGGCGCCAGCGCCCCAGCCTTGCTGCCACTGTGCTGCCGCCGAGGAGCCAGACTGCTTACTCGGCAGGAATGGGCGGCTCGGGCCCCGTCGGCGGGCGGCCAGCGCGCGCCCGGAACCCGCGCCCGCCCCGCGCCCCCCGCCCCCCGCCCCCCGCACGGCGCCCGGGACCCCGCGCGCGCCCGGCGCCCCGCGCGCCCCCGCCCCGCGCGCCCCGCGCGCGCCCCCGCCCCGCCCCGCGCGCGCCCCCGCCGCCCCGCGCCGCCGCCTCGACGTGCGCCGCTGCCAGACAAATAAGGAGGCGGAGGCGGCGGCTTGGGGGCGCGCCAGGCGCGAAGGCGGCCAGGGCGGCGCGGCCCTACTGTAATCATAAACCTGCGGCAGAGGGCATCCGAGGGAAACAGGACAGCGACGGGCGGCCGCCGCCTTCCCCGGCGTGTGCCTGTCCCGAGCGAGGCAGAAAATGGTGCCCAGAGCGCGCCGAGCCGCACACAAAGCCCGGCCGCCCCGCTGGCTCGCTCGGCCCCGCCGTCCGCCCCGCCGCCCACGCCCGCCCGGGGGAGCCCCGAGAGCGCCCGGCAGGCCGGCCCGGCGGAGCTGCGCGCGCACTCGTGCACACTCGTGCACACAGGCACACGCGTGCACGCAGGCACACGCGCGCACACAGGCACACGCGTGCACGCAGACACACGCGCGCACACAGGCACACTCGTGCACGCAGGCACACGCGCGCACACAGGCACACTCGTGCACGCAGGCACACTCGTGCACGCAGGCACACGCGCGCACACTCGTGCACACAGGCACACGCGTGCACACAGGCACACGCGCGCACAAAGAGCAAGAACCGCGGCCTGGCGTGACCAGCCCCGGACGGCTGTCCTGGTGCTTCCCTCTCCTTCTGCCACCCCGCTGCTGCCCCTGTGAAATTGTACTCTGAAAATTTGAGGATTGCTTTAAAAACATTAATAAAGCGCTTTGCCATTTCTGATTTTAAGGAGTAACTCGTCTTATTCTAAAAAAACTGTCTTTCCATAGTAATGTAGTAGCTCAAAAATTTGCAGCAAACTCAAAGGTGTCGTTGCCAACAAAGGCGGGATATCATTTCATGGTAACTGTCAGATGTTAGAGGGGGAAGATTATTTCCTAATTAAAATTACTTTGCCAAGAAAAAAAGCTATAAAAGATCCTAATGTCTTTTAAATTTGCTACCCACATTTTACCCCTAGTACTGAAAGCAGCGTTTTCCATTATAAAAGTCAAAGAAAATAAGACAAATTTACAAAACAATTTCTAGACATATGTTTACAGAATGTTAGTTTTTAGATTCAAGCATACTGGGTACAGAAATAGCAAACCTTAAAAAGCAATAGTTTACACTCATAATTCTAAAAGAATAAATTAACTTCTCTATAAGCTTATTGCAGGACTACGGATTGCCTTCTGAATTAGAAAAGCCACCATAGCAGCAAGTATCTATTCAGAATACATGGAGTGTGATGTTCCAGGAACCCAGTAGGAGCTTCTCTGAATTAATCTAAAATATCATTGTCCTGCAAAAAATACTTAATCATGGATAAGAATAAAAGGAAGATACAAAATTCAACAATCTTCCCTGATGGCTTCAGGGCCTTTTTTCACTTGACAGAGAAGTGCTGGGAAGAAAGTGTGAGAGGTAGGCTGAGTGTGGGAGAAGGAGAGGTTCTGAAGGCCATGTATCCTGTCCAGATCTCCAACAGGCTGGTCAAGGGCATCTGCACACCGTGACCTTTGGCATTCACCTGAGTCAGGCTGGAAAAGAAACCCAAGGGGGCACCACCACATCAAAGACTACCAAAGCGGGCGTGGTGGCGCACGCTTGTAATCCCAGTACTTTGGGAGGCAGAGACCGGAGGATCCGAGTTCGCGGCCAGCCTCAGCTCGCTCTCTCTCTCTCTCTCTCTCTCTCTCTCCTTAGTGAGGCCCTCCGCAACTTCGTGAAACCGGGTTTCAAAATAAAGTATAAAAAATAGGACCGGGGGTGTAGCGCGGAGGTAGAAC
>PVJS01049615.1:0-14614 GCA_004027185.1 Glis glis | reverse complement strand
GACTTACACACACACACACACACACACACACACACACACACACACACACCACACCTTTGAACAGTAAGAGCCCTAACATATATGCACAAGGTTATCTTTGCCACTTCCTTTGGGGTGAGGATCTTGTGCTGCTGTTTCCAGTAGAACTGCCCCGCCCTGCCTTGACTGTAAAGCAGAGCAGAGTCTGAAAGTTGGCAGACTGAGGGAATGATAGTGAGGTTTATACTTTTTTAAATTGTTTGGAGGATACCCTTGTGGGGCTGCAGGCATTATGAAACATGACTGTAGAACTCAAGGGAATTGTCAGGGGTGAGACATAAATTCTGGAAGCATCATCTTAATAGTTAAGAGCTAAAGTTTGAGCATTGTATGAGACAGAACACAAAAATGTGCTTGAGCATAAACTCTAGGGGAGCTAATATTTAACAAGGAGCTCAAAGAGAGTAGTCACTGAAAAAGAAGGACTGACTGGAGAAAATCTAAGAGTGAACAATGAAGTAAAGAAATGAGAACAGTTGTAAAGAGATTTGTTATGTGTGGTCAAAAATAGAAGGGGAATGGCATGAGGTTATTCAACTTAGCATTTAAATATTAGATTTGGCAACTTATCGAATGACCTTTCAGAGAGGAGTTTTATCAGAGGGAAGGAATGAGAAAAGATTTTAAGGGTTGAGGGGTATATAGATGTTTCAATTAAGATTAGGTTTGGCTAAAATAAGAATAATGATTTCTATATGGATAAAAACTTAAATATCATATTTCTCTCTCTGATGAATTTTTAGCATTCTTGGTGATTGTATTCTTTAATGTCAACATGAGATTAATTTCTATGATCTCTATTTGACTTTGAGACCTTAGAAGTAGTTATTAACTAATTCCTTTTATCCAAAAAATCCTTAAGCTTCTTAAAATTCATAAAAATAAGAAAACAAACTCCTATAAACCTTTTTTACTTATATTCTTGTATATACAAAATCCATTAATTAAGCCAACTTGATAATTCACTGAACTATATTGTGCTATAATATTATTTATATTTTAAAACTACAATTAAAGCTTTAAATAACAGTATCTAACCTTATATAGTTTATGACATGCATTTAATTATACATTAATAAATAAAAATGAAAGTATAATTAAAAGGAGAGGACTGGTAATTTTTTAAAGACCAATAAAATACTATTACTAATAATAAAAAACCAAAGTAGACATTCATTTGTTTCTTTCATGAAAGAAATCAGGAAGACATTGCAGAGCCGGTATGGAACTCCACAGTGTTAGATGAAACTGAATTGGCCTAAGAGGGCCTCTGTACTCACTTTCTTAAGACCTTATGTAACTGCAGTAAATAAGCAAACAGAGAACCTAACTTGGGAATTTGTTCATGTAGCAAACAGCTGAATCCCAGCTATACTAGTTCATTTTGCATTGCTGTAGCCAAAATACCTGGCTCCTGGTTTCAGAGGTTCACCGTCCATGGTTGGCTGGCTCCAACGCAGAAACATTATGGAAGCAGGGCAAGGCAGAGGAAAGAGGCTCAGCTCATGGCAGCCAGGAAGGAATGAGGGACAAACATGGCCCCCAACGCCACACCCCAGTGACCTACCTTCTCTAGCCACATCCCACCTGCCTCCAGCTACCACCCAGTAAATCCATTTAAATTATTAATCCCTCAATGGATTTATCCACTGATGAGGTTAGAACTCTCATAATTCAATTATTTTACCTTTGAACATTGCCTAATTGCCAGCACACGAGCTTTTCTGGAGGACATTCCAGATCTGAACCATAACCCCCAGCCAATCATAACACCTGAGCCTCAGTCAGCGGGTGGAGTGGGGGTTACTCTTCCAACCAGTTAAAATTAGGAAAATGCCGTGCTGGAACCAATACAGCCTTTTGTGTACCTCACTTCTGTTTTCCATATATCAATTTCTTTCTTCTGTCCATATAGGCTTTTTAGATTATGTTGCAAGTAGGATTCTTCCTGAATCTGCTCTGGTTCTGAGCACTGCCTGATTCATGAATCTTTCTTTGCTGAATTAAACTCAGTTAAATTTACTTTGCCTAAAGTTTTTCTCTTAACATAGTCTTCTGGCTCTTGAGCTCTTTTTATCTTTCTATTACACTGTGTCTAGTCATAGGTCTATTTTTCCCAAAATTGTCCAAATGACTGCTGGAGGTTCAGGGATTATACATATATTCTAGTATTACCAGGATGAAAGAGAAGGAACTAATGGTAAAAGGGTGTATTTCAATATTCTAACTCCCATTTAAGATATCTTTTTTTAAGTCCATTTAAATTTTGTTTAAAATTTATTGAACACCCCTAGCTACCAGAAAATGGAAATAAATTTTTTTCTTATTCTGAGCACATTGCTTGGGGTCTACTTAGATGCAAAGGGCAACTATGTATGTATTGGACAGGCATCCAGCAGTCTCTGTCTCAATAAGATATGATAGGTAAAAGGAAAATGCACTTAATTTCCCAAGGAGTTTGGTGTGAATATAAGGAAGTATGCTGAATAGAATTTAAGAGAATGAGAATTTTAGAATGGGAGAGACTTGTGTGTTTTTGTGAGTCGAATGTATGTTTTTGTGAGAATGTATTAGACAAAGTGCAAATAACTGATAGAGGGAGGCACTGGCAGAGATGAGGGACAGGTGTCAAGAGCATAGGCATCCCTGTTGGTTCCCTGAGGTTCTTTCTCAAGAAAATCAATGTCAAAGCAGTTGACAATACATTGTTAACATGTCGATTCCATCAGCCCTATATGGGATTTTAGAGTTTAATGATGTAGTTGTAACACTTAAATTTTGCTTGAAAACACTTTATGAACAGAATTTGTAAAGGTGCCATGTCCCTTATTGTAAAGAATAAGCTGTGTAGCAAAAACAGAGACAGTACTTCATAGATTTGAGCAAGATGTCTTGGCAAATAAAATATGTTCCTAGATTAAATTTTATAGTATTTGGCTATATGTACAAACATATGTATAAAACTGATAAAACTGGCATAAATGATTCTTGGATAAATATTCCTTTGGATAATTCATTCGTCAAATTAAATACATTGCTTTCAAGATAAGCATATGTCTTTTTAAATTTTTACTTACAATATGGTGTGCACACAAACACACACACACACACACACACACACACACACACACCCCTTTAAAAAGTCCAAGTTGGCCAGATGTGGTGGCGTACACTTGTAATCCCAGTACTTGGGAGGCTGAGACTGGAGGATCTGGGTTCGCGGCTAGTCTCAGATACTTAGTGAGGCCCTCCCCAACTTAATGAGACCCTGCTTCAAAATAAAGAATAAAAAATAGGTCTGGGGGTGTAGCTCGGAGATGGAATGCCTCTGGGTTCAATCCCCAGTGCCCCCCCAAAATCCAAGTTGCTAAAATCAGTGTATATGGAAATAGCCTCTGTAGATTAAAAGGGTCTTTTTGAAATTTACGGGGAAGTATGATAGAACATTTTATTCCTTTTGCTAATAAGTGCTCTAATAATACAGGACAGCATAAGTAATTTATTGTTTTCCAAATTTTAGGTTTCTAAATCTTAAAGAAGAGAATAATTAGAATATTTAACATGAATATTGTTTTAGCTTATAGATAAGATGCAAGCTTTTAATATTTTTAGACTGAATATTTTAAAGGAATTAAGTAATTATTTAGTTGTCTGCATTATGTGCAATGATATTTTCTTATTGTATATGTTCAGAAATACATAAGTATTTCTAAAGTTTTACAGTTATATATTTGCTTTATATGCTTAAAGTATGAATTAATCTGGTTTTATTTTGTTTATTCAATGTCTAAATTTATGGGCCAAAATTATGTTAGCAATTACTATGTCTTTGCAAATCAAAAATCTGTGTAATGTGAAGTTTAATTAGAATATTTTTGACAACTTTTTATCAAAGACTGAATAATTATTCTCAAAAGATTAATTGAGGTAGGAGGCTTAAGAGAGTCATAAAAGTCTAGTCTATGGGGACTTTACAGTTTATCAGATAGATTTTAAAATCAGTTTCTTCAATGAAGTACTGTGATGCTGAAGTTATGAATCAAAGATGATGTGTTCATATCAAGATGGAGATACCACCATCACTATGCACACTCAGTCAGCTCGATATACTCCCTGTATCCTGTTATTTCTCCTCCAAGTCTACAGAGATAGAAAGTACATTAGATTACTAGGAGCTGGGGTGGGAATGGGGTGTGATTATAATGACTATATGGTTTTTTGGGGGTGATGAAATGGTGTAAAATTAGATAGTGGTGATGACTGCACAACTCTGCTAATCTAAAAAACATTGAATTTTATATTTTAAAATGGTTGGTTTTATGGTATGTCAACTACATCACAATAAGGCTATTTTTAAAATAACTGAACTAAAAAATAATAATTTAAACCAAGGCACTTAAGATTTCCTTTGGTTATTGAGCAGAGTCCAATTTCTAGTTTAATAAGACTTACATGTAAAACATGTAAGTAGATTATTTCTAGGGTTGTCTCTAGAAGTATTACTTGGATTTTATGATTCTATAATTTTATGCCCAAATCTAAAGAAAATCTCATCCAATTATGATTAGTCTATATCTCCAACAGAAGTTCTTTCTCTTGATACATATTCTTGATGCAAAGCAGGGATAAAAGACAAAAATTAATCCTTTATTATAACATTTAAAGCTCAATACTTATTATGTAGATATAATTATATTTTAATAAAGTATATGGAAAAATTAAAATGAAGAGCACAGAAGATTTGCTCAGAGAATCAAAATTAAAGCATTAGTGAATGGCATTATTATTAAATTTTTAACTTAAAACAAAAAGAAAAAATCAATTTATGTGCATGTTCATATATGATCATTATTTGACTTGACCCCAAGGTAAGTAATTTCATACATAAACCTCACCGATTGCACAATGCCACTGTAGTTGTCGATTTAGCTAAAAAAAAGAAAAAAAGAAGAAAAAAAAGCATTCCATCTAACATCATTAGTTGGAAATAGGTTTTGGTTGATGGCAATTTATTTTGAGTAAAGGTTGTAAATCAAAACTCAACTCAAATCAATATATTTACCAAATGCCTGTTACTGTGCTGGGACTCAGAGAAAATATTAAGTATAAGATAAATGGTTTTAACTTTAAGAATGTTTCTAAATTTTTCTCTAGTTCAAAAGATCCTTGTCAAACCTCTGCTAATCCTTGAAGATCCACATTGCTCTCTGAAGTCTTTTAGCTTCTCAAAGGCAGGGATGGCTGGATAGTATCACATATTTTATTAAAGTTTATTTTAAATATCTGTTTACATGTCTGTCTGCCTTGCCATATCTTGAGCTCCAGGCTCGTGATCTTATTATTCCTTCTTTCATGTGTCAGAGGGAAAGGGCCAGTTATAGTGACCACAGAACTTTCATTCTGACAGTACATAAAAGTAAACAGGTATTGCAGGGCCACTAACTTAGTGATTACTTCTTAGATGTGCAAGTAAAATGTAACTCTTTTATTTTCTGCAAAAGACCACACTTCAGGATGTGAAGTAATCATCCCTGTTTTTTATTTTCCCAGTATAAGTAATCTCTTTGGCTTATTTTAGGCTTTTTTGGTATAAGTTTTCAGTACTTTAGATTTTCTTCTTCTCTCCCTGTTCTAATTCCAAATGACCTAGGGGTTTTTAGGAAGTTTAAATATCTGGTGGGAGCTGGGCATGGTGGCGCACACCTGTGATCCCAGTATTTAGGAGGGTGAGACAGGAGGATTGCAGGTTTGAAGGAAGCCTCAGCAATTTAGCCAGGCCTTGTTTCAAAATAAAAAATAAAATAGGGCTGGGAAATGTAGCTCAGAGGTAGAATGCCTCTGGGTTCAGTCCCCTGTACCAAAACAAACAAACAATAAATATCTGGTGGGAAGAGGAGAAAAGGAGGTTTTAGAGGCATGGTGAATCCTATGAATCCATACTGGTTTTCTCGGAAGCATGAGGTTTTACCAATCCCTGACTAGTGTCCACTGGATGTGACCACTTCTGTTCAGTGCTTTGAGACATTATCAAGGGGTCTAGTCTACTACAAAGTCAAGGATTCTAGTCATTTGCCACCAGTGTTGCAATCCTGTCATATTTCAGCCATGACCTTCCTGCCTGCCAGCCTATTGCTCTTCTCAGTATTTTATATCTCATATCATGTGAACATGTCTGGATCCATGTTTACGGGACATGAGGATTCATGGTATGTATTTAGACTTATCGAGCACAGAGCCTCCCTCACTAATGTTGATCTGCGCTAGCTTAAGTGCCAAGTCAAATGCTGGGCTTCTCACAGAGTCCTTGAAGCTTCTGCCAAGAGACACCAGGGGAAGCTAACCATTATATTTGATGTTTTTATATCTATCTAATTTCTGCAGAACTGGACCCTATTGGCAGTTGTTATATTCCCTCCTTTTACCCTGAACCCATAATTACAAACCATAACCACAAACCCATAATTCCCATAATTACAAACCTACCACTTTTAGGCCGCAACTAAAAGAAGCATCTTACTTATTAAGTAGTTTGCTTAGCTCAATTTCAATTGAATAAGATTATAAACCAGTGTGATAAGTTTTTAATAATCTTAGAATTTTAATCTTGCACTTAACATAAAGTTGGTGCTTACTAAAAGTATTTTTAGCTTTAAAATTTCTTTTTAAGTTTTGAGACAATTTTAGGTGAACAGAAAAGTTGCAAAAAAGAATACAAAGAGTTCCCATATACTTTTCAACTAGCTTACCCATATACAAATATTTCACTTGTCCAAAGGAAAAGAAAATGATCAAACCTAGGAAATTAACCTTGCTATGATGGCATTAATGGAACTACCATTTATCTGGATTTCACCATTACTATATTTCTGTTTTAAATTTTTTAATATTTTTTGTTCCAGAATCCAATCCAATATACTAGTCTTTCTTTGTCTTTTATGACTGTGACACTATTAAAAAGTTGTTTTGTTGAATTTTCCTCCATTTGGGTTCGTTAATTTTTTTTCTTGATGTGCATATTACAGCATGCATTTTTAAGGCCATGCATATTAAGGCTATGCATGATTAAGAAGAATGTCTCAAAGGTGATGTGTACTTCTTAATGCTTCATATTGAGGGTAAAGGATGTTGATAAGCCTTATTACTGGAAATCTTAACTTTAATCACTTTGTGTCTGCTAGGTTTTTGCATTGTAAAGTTGCTGTTTTTTTTTTCCTTTGTGCTTACTACATATTTTGGGAGAGATAACTTGTGACTGCCATGGACTGAATGTTCGCTCCCCCCAAAATTTGTATGCTGAAGTCCTAATATTCAAGGTGATGGTATTAGGTATAGAACTTCTGAGAGGTGATTAGTCCGTGAGGTTGGGGCCCTCCTGATGGGAGTAGTTCCCTTATAAAGCACTCCAGAAAAAAAAAAAAAAACGCACCAGAGATCACTGGCCCCTTCAGTCACGGGAAGTTACAAGTTGCTCACTTTATGAAGAGACAGGCCCTTGCCAGACACCAAATTTGCTGGCACCTTTATTTTGGACTTCCTAGCCCCAAGAAGTATAGAAATAAATTTCTGTTGTTTATGAGCCACACCATCAATGGTAGTTTGTTATAGCATCCTGGATGAGCTGATAATGACTATGCAAAATCCTATTTCTGCTTAAACTTTACCTATTAATTTTAGCATTCATCACTGGATCCTGCAAAAGCCAATTATTACTATGGTATTCTAATAGTGATTTTCTTCATTTCTTCCTTCCTTCTTTCCTTCCTTTCTTTTCTTTTCTTTTCTTTCTTGTACTGTGGCTTGAACCCATGGGCATTCTGCCTCTGAGCTATACCCCCAGCCCTATTTTGTTTTTTATTTTGAAACGGGGTCTCACTACATTACAGAGCGCCTTGCTAAGTTGCTGAGACTAGCCATGAACCTACTATTTTCTTGTCTCAGCCTCCCAAGTAGTAGGATTACAGGTATTGTACCACCATGCTTGGCTACAATTTTAAAAATTTTTATAAGGAAGGCTTTTCCTTTCTCAATTTAAAAATAATCATTTATTCATTCAGTTATTTTGTCAGCATGAATATTTATTTCATTCTCTGGGTTATAATCCAATATCATCATTACTTATTTTTGTTTCACAAATTCTCCTAATTTTGCTATTGGGAGCTTTGTTTAAGTTGTCTCTCGTGCCCTTTCAATAGGTCTGATCTTTTGTTTATTTATTTTTAATTACTTCCTTACTTTCAAATTGTTCTTGGATCATCTTAACTTTTTCCTGACCTAGCCCTGGAACAAACCAGTTTTCTAAAGATTCCTGGTTCCTATTATTAGAAAATGATTTTTAGAAATGAAGCTCATTGCTGCAGGGGTGATACCTCTTCTAGTACCTTCTGCCCAGCTTTCTTTGCAAGACAGGACAGAGAGTGCACAGCAGAGCGAAACTGCTCACCTCATGGCTAGGGAATGAAGGAGAGGAAGAAAGGAAGGGAACAGTGTTCCACAATCCCCTTCAGAGGAATATCCCCATGACCTAAAGACCTCCCACTAGGCCCTACATTTTAAAGGTTCCACCATCTCCCAATAGCACCATCTGGGGGTCAAACCTTTGACACACGGTCCCTTGGGGGATATTTAAGATACAAACTATAGCAACTGCTTTTGGAAAAATACAAAAATCTAGCTCCTATGTGTGAGGAATATTTTTCTGACAGTTGTTCTCACATGCTCCCTGTCTCCCAGCAACTCCTTCACTGGAAAGAGTACCTTCATCTTCTTTTATTTTTTAAATATAAAAATTTATTTTTAAGTAACAAAACCTATAGCTTTTACATATAAAACCTATTGTTTTTAATATAAAAATTTATTTTAAGGAACAGATAAAACATAGTTTTTTGAATATAAAGATTTATTTTTAAGTAACAAATAAAACCTACAGTTTTTTTTTTCTTCAGCTTCTTTTTGCTCAAAGTTCCTTGTTCCTGGCAGCAAACCCTCTTGAAAAATTATCTCTGTCTGGTTCTCTCCTCAGCATGGGAATCACATCTGTCTCCCCTACCACTTATGGAAAATATAGTTCTCTCTCTTCATTCTGCAAATCCAGGCAGAGACACCATTTTTGAATTTCTCAGGTATGAGGCAAATACCAGATGTTTATGTTCTCCAAACCTAGGGAGACAAACATTAAATTCTCTGAGAAGTACTCTGGAAGATTCCCTGAATAACAATGGGTGAGAGAGAATTAGCTTGTGCCTTACCCCAAGAAAGGGGGTAGATAAAAATGTCACTAAATATGGCTAACTTATCCGTAAGAAATTCTCTCCTTTCTTAGGTGTCTTGAACTTCTTATATCCTTAAATTAGGTAACAAATCAACGAATGGGAAATTCTCTTTCTTTTTTTTTTGCTACCGCTTTGCAGATCCTGCACGTATGACTTAACAAGACACTGTGAAATGGAGGGAAGACCGCCTGTGTCACTCTGCTTTCCCTTTGTGACCGGCATGAAACTGAAGCAGATAAAATTTAATTTTAATATCCTGTCATATTTTGTATCTAAATTTTATATTTTACAGCACTAATTTATATTCTCAACAGTCTGTCTAAACCTAGACCTTTTCCTATAGCGGAAGTTAATTGCCAATGGACTTGATATTTTAACCCAAGATTTTGCAGAAAAACCAATGATTTGTTTAAGAATGTGCTGAGTATATATTTACTTAGCTCATTCATATTCATATTGGAAACAGTAAGATTTTATGTTGAATCAGATATTCTGTGATCATTTCAAAATAGATGATATTATTTGCGATAGCTCTTTAAAATAGGTCACATCTTGCTTGGCATTTTAATTTCTATACTTTGGTGAAAACATCCAAGACAAGTTTTTCTCTTTTATCATAAATGAGTTTGTCTTTTGAGTGTGAGACTTTCACATCTGACCTCTCTCTGATTTTCAGAATAGGTCATGATGGACATTAAAAGTTCCAAAGAGATCGCTTAAGCTCTGGAAGTCATATGCAAATTTTGTGTATAAACTTACAAATTGTTATAGTGCAACTTAATCTTAGGAGGATAATCTTTAAACAAGATAACTTAAAAAATCAATATTTTTTGGTAAAAGAAAGCTGAGTGCTATAGAACAAATAAAAACTCAACACTAATTGGAGAGAAAAGTATTATGTTTATGCATTAATTATTGTTCTACAAAGGATTTGACTTAGTTTCCAGGAATATATTGGACAAATACAATTAAAAGCAAAATCAAAGAACAATAATGACAATATGACACTTGTGATATTGCGCAAATATCAATGATGCACCAAAACTTCAGATCTGAGCTTCCTAGTGGCCGATGCAAATAAAGGCACAAAATCAATACATGAGTTTGTTTTATGCATCACAGAAAACAAAGTTTTCAGTTTCTAAAGCCAATGAAAAAATTTCCAGTGTATTTGCAAAATTTAAAATGGCTCTAATACATAAAGTTAATAAAAAACCGAATGCTATATTTAAGTATGGAATTCATAAAGTTGTTTTTTATTATATTCCAGTGAAAGCCAAAGAATTTTGTAGGAGGCCAAACTAAGGTAATCCTGTGGGTATCTGGTTTGATAGAAGATACGTTTTATACCAGAAAGGACAGACTCAAAAGAATTTAGACAAGAAAGTACATCCTCCAGGCAGGGTTTTGGGAGTATCATTCATTTATTCTTCATTACCCAAGTAGTCATCCATTTCTCATTCAACAAACAATATTAAGGTTTATTACATGATAAGTACTATGTTAAGGGCTATGATGCAAAGATAAATTGGAATGGCCCCTGCTGTCAAGGAATCTGTAGACAGTGGAGAGAGACGAATACGAAATTTTATTAATAAAGTATATATGGTGCTGCAGTAAAATATGTGCCCTAGACAATACAGAACCCATGGAGGGTATTAGATATTTAGTGTAGCAAATAGAAGAATGTAGGTAGGGACATTGCAGGCAAAGGAGGAAGGTGAAAAAAGGCAGAGACAATGAAAGTTCTCTCTCATGTTCAAGAAAGTGCAGGTAGTGTGATATGATTGTGTGTGTGTGTGTGTGTGTGTGTGTGTGTGTGTGTGTGTGTGTTGAATGGGTGCAGAACAGCTAAGTATTATGTTGGAGAACATACAACTGATTAATTCAAGGATTGCATATTGGTTGCAAAATTTGTTATATCAGCATTCCATTTATTCAATTATTTGTTAAATAATTCTATTTAACTCTATTATTTTAATGAAAACCTTTCAAATAATTTGATAAAAAATATCGCAAATAACATTGCATTTCCATACCATCATAGAACACTTCGGTTGATTTATAGAGCAGAATAATGGGGACAGATGTGGTGTCGCCTAACATAAGAATAAGGACTTCTGATTATAGAACTAAAAGTAAGAAACATCTGGAATTCTTTCTTAGCTTTAAGCTATTGCTTCCAGCGTTTAGGTCTCATCTCTGACTGGAAACATTCCATATTTTTTGTTAAAAATGCTGGTAGGGGTCCTATCTGTATGTTCTCTTGGTTTTCGTTGCTTTAAACTGATCATATAATTAGTGAGGCGTTAAATTTAAAATCTAACATAGCTATTTACTTCACAGATTGCAACTTTGGTTTATTATATAATGCCCACCTAGTGATTTATAGCTGTAACTATCAACATTGTGATTTATACCTGTAACTTTATTATCATAGTTAAAATCAGGTGGAGTTTTATATATTATATATATGCAGGTATGTATGTGTGTATATGCATGTATGGCAGAACATACAGTTCTGCCATTATCATGTTGTATTTATTATTATTTTGAACAGAAATGTATTGGGAATGATACATGACAATGTGTGTCATTTAGTGGAATTTACACAAATCCTCTGGTACCTCAGCACCTGCAGAGGAATATTTTCTTAGTTATGGCTTATAGAGAAGAGCTGACTGAATATGCCAACGATTTCAAACTTGTCAACCATAAGATAGATAATAAAAAGTTTGCAGATCCCTGCTTATAGTCCCAGCTACTCAGGATGCTGAGGAGGGAGGATCATTCAAGCCCAAGAGCTTGAGACCAGCCTGGGCAACATAGAGAAACTCCATCTCAAAACAAAACGAAAAGATTTCAGCACTTGTAATTTTAAAAAATGCAAAATGATAAAATTACATTTAAAATACAATCTTAAGGAAAAGTTTGGTGACATGGTCTTAGGGACAAGACACCAAGAGATATATTAAAGAATGTGAATATGTACCAAGAATATTTATTCTGCTTATATTATCTTTTAATGTGCAGAAAATGAATAGAAACAAGTTTTACATTTTCTTAGTTTACACATATATATGTAAAATTTATGTTTAGAAAAAAAATTTTTGAGGAACACTATGTAAAAAAATATTTTTTTCACTCTCAAAAATGTCCTGATTGGACAACAAATTATATGATCACTCTTAAGTTGCCTCACTCAGGTGGAACCAGCTCTGTCAGTAGATGGCAGGACTGACAATGCTAAGAGTATGGCAGGTGGACACTTGATGAAGGAACAGTTCCAGTAATACTATGGGCATATACGAAATTATCAATGCCTATCTCAATAACATGTACAGGAAAGGGGAGGGAGTGGGGTGGGACCCAGAGGACACCAAGTGCTGTGTGCATGTATGTTCCTATCACTCAGAACTTCATTATGATGTATAATTACAATGCATCAATAAAAGTATATTTAAAGAAAAGTAAAGCAGGTGGGAACTAATCAGGATAAGTGTACCAGGTTGGGATTACACAGAGAATTATGGCTTATTCCACAACCATTTCATCTATTTACCATAGACTTTTACAGAGCTGAAGGTAAGCAAACTGATTCATGCAAACATTTAAAAAAATTATAAGTCTGAGATTTTTTATGATTTCTTCTATCAGTTGAACTTGTCCTATATTCCTTCAACTGACGTTAGGGACTACAGACTGAAAGGAAAAGATGGTGATTTAATTTTACTAATAGATTGAGGTTAGTACTGTTGAAGGGTAATGATAAATGATTAAAAGAACATAAATTCATAGACTGGAAACTCAGAATTATGCCTGTTTAAGGTAGTGTTGAAAACCCAAAGCTTGCTATAGTAGAAAAATGTTTAGTTATTGCTAGAATGAGGGTGAAAATTAAATTCTAGGCAGAATCTTAAATAGCATGATATTTATGATTTCCAGTTGAGTTGTCAACTGAATTTAGTTAGCTGTGAATATTTTTGTACTTAATGTATTAGACATTTCAAATATGCTGTTTATGCGTTTTATTGACAAGTCACAGACAGAATTATTTCAAACTTTAAGAGAAAGTGGACTGAGGTGTTTTGGGAAGGTGAGCTAGAGTGACTACTTTCAATGACATGCCCTCCTGCACTGCCTTTTTCTCTGCAATATTATTACTTTCCCAGCGACTGAGGTCAGGGGAAAAGATGGATGTGTTCTCAGCCTACTCCTTTCCTTGCTGAAAGTGGTACGGGAAAGTCAGGCAATGAGTATGATAACATGTATTTGGTGGGGGAGGGGGATATAAAGTATCTTAAAATAGATAATGAGCATAAAAATTAATTTTCCTGGGCAAAATAGTTATTATCTATAGTTTGTAATTTTTAAAGAAATTGGGGAATATTAAGATTTTTTTTTCGAATCTAAAGTGTAAACTGATCTAGTAGGAAAGGTCTATAACAAAGAAGTGGCCAAAAAGTCTTCCTTTAAGGCCAGGATGAAATAAAAAACATAGGAAGAATGAAGGTAGGGGACCTGCCCAGTTCTAAGTTGTAGGTAAAAGGAAATTTACTTGAGATGCAGATATGAAAATGCTTCCCTTCTGTGATCTAGGCATCAGAAATAAGCAACTCAAATTTACTGATGGAAACACTCAAACTCCTTAGTTTGTGTTCAGGGCCCTTTGCAGGATGGCTCTACCTCTCTGTTTCCTAGTGGCTCCTTTCATAGCCAGTGTGTATCCAACGAGCAGGCTGCTGGGCTGCTCCGTGTCCATGCCTGTCCATGCCTTCCTGCTCTTGCGATGACCCGGCTCTAGAATTCTTCTTTACTTAGACTGTCTACATTTCCACCTTGAAAATGAATACACTTCTCGTATTTGATACAATAGGTCACTTTCTCCATCTATTTTCCTCTAAGTATGTCAGATTCAAGAAATCTTACTTACTTTTAAACTTAATCTCATGCTATATTTATTAATATATCACTTAATGCATTGTTTTGATTTAAACTTTTGGCACATCCTTTCTCTAGGCAGTAAATCTTTAAGAAATACCATATATTTTATCCTTCACAGGGCAAGCCAACCTTGCTGAAAAACACTCTTGAATAATTAACTAGTATTAATTATTATTAAATACATAGTTATTAACTCAGATAATTATAAAAATGACTAACTTATATGGATTATTATTTAAAGTAAGTTATTGGTTCTCAAGATAATTTTTTTTTTTTTTTGCGGTACCGGGGATTGAACCCAGGGGCGTTCTACCTCCACGCTACGCCCCCGGCCCTATTTTTTATACTTTATTTTGAAACCG